>JAYEVB010000013.1:0-100000 GCA_036346415.1 Raddia guianensis | reverse complement strand
GCTCGCCGTAACGCGGGGTAGTCAAGACAGGTGGGTTGGATAGGTATTGCTTTAGATCTTGGAAAGATCGCTCAGCCTCTTCCGTCCATTCGAAACCATTGTGCTTGCGCAGGGCCTTAAAGAAGGGCAGCCCGCGTTCGCCCTGACGAGAGATAAACCTGCTCAAGGCAGCCATCCGTCCGGTGAGACTCTGGACTACCTTAACGGTAGTCGGAGCCTGCATATTTTCAATGGCCTCAATTTTTTCAGGGTTGGCAGAAATTCCTTGCGAACCAATTACATAACCGAGCAACATTCCAGATCGAACACCAAAGGTACATTTCTCTGGATTTAACTTTATTCGATGCTTGTTGAGATTTTGAAAAGTCTCGGCCAGGTCTTTTACATGATCTGGAGCAAGCTTGCTCTTTACAACTATGTCATCGGCGTAGACTTCGAGGTTTTTCAGCTTGCTCGGGAAAGTCTTTTCCATCAATGCTGAAAGCGTCAACACCGACATTCTTGCGAACCGAAAGACATGGTCGTGTAGCGAAAAGTGCGAAGGGGGTGATGAAGCGATCTTCTCTTCATCCTCGGCGGAGATGCTTATTTGGTGATAACTGAGTAAGCATCCAAAAACTCAAGAGTTGGGCATCCGCATCGCGTCGACCAATTTGGTCTATCTGAGGGCGGAAATTGTCCTTGGGACAAGCGGCGTTCAGATCCGTGTGATCGACACACATCCTCCACTTGCCGCCTTTCTTCTTTACAATGACGAGGTTGGCGGCCACTCGGTGTGATCAACCTCGCGGATGAAACCAGCGGCGACGACTTGCCAGCTGCGATCCTTGATGATCCCTGTTTGAAGTCCGGCGGCGAAGCTTACGGCGAGCGGGCTTTTTGTCGGCCGACAGCCGGTTTATGCTCGATAACCTCCCTTGGGACTCGGGCATATTAGGCGGCTCCTGAGCAAACACGCTCAGCATTAGCTCGGAGGAAGGCAATGAGCTCGCTTTCCTATTTGGGGTCCAAATTTGCCCCAGATGAAGCTGTCTTGGAGGAATCATCCAAAGACGAGTGGAACCTCCTTAGTCTCGCCGGTGGTGAAGAGACTCTAGGCGTCTGATTTGGTCTGCGGGCGTCGGGACCTCGCGGCGAAGCTGGTCGACCAGGGCAAGGGCTCGCCATCGCAATCGAGCGACTTTGTAATTGCCCTTGACCGTGATCACGCCGTTGGGACCCGGTATCTTCACGCAATGGTAAGCGTGGTGGGACACAGCCATAAACTTACCAAGTGATGGCCGGCCCATAATTGCGTTGTACGCAGATGGAAAGTCGACCACGTCGAACGTGATCAACTCTGTCCGGAAGTTGCTAGGACTGCCGAAGGTAACGGGTAGAACAACACGCCCGGCAACGGCCGGATGACTTCTCCGGGACAATCTTTGTAGAAAGGCATCGCGACCTCTTTAAGTTTGGAGCGGGGAATTTGCATCTCGTCAACCAAGACACGGCCAACTCTAGCGTTGCTGATGGTCGGAGTGACCGCCAGTGGGAGCCTCTGGGGCTTGGTCATCCCAGTGGGGCAATCCTCCTGAGAGAATGAGATGGGGACCTCGGTCCACTTCATTGACTCGGGCTGAGGCTTGCCCTTTTCGACGTTAGGACCTCCGGCGCTTCTTTGAGACTGCGGCGAGAGGAATAAGCCGATGAGCCGCCGAAGATGACGGCAATATGGTTCACGGGCTCCTGATACTCGTCATCGTCCCGATCACCATCATCGGTTTGGCGCTTGGCTTTATCGGCTTCACCTTTCTCGGGCAGGGTGGGCATTGGGCCCTTGCCGTTGTAGAAATCCTCAAGCTTTGCAGCCCAGATTCTGCAGTGGCGTGTATCATGCCCGTGGTGTTGGTGGTAATTGCAATATCGGTCGCTGGGACCTTTCTTGCCTTGATTGCCTCCCTGGGCGGGCTTCTTGCCCTTAGAGTTATTATTGGGCTTTTTCTGCCCGTCTTTGGGAGGAGGCGTGCGATCTATACCAGCGATGGTATTGTTCGCATCGCCCTTCTTTTTCTTCTTCTGGGACTTGTTGTCACCAGGATTGCTGCTGGTCTTCTTCTTCTCCTTTACACCAGGCTGGGCGGGCAGCTCGCCCTTGTCGAACGCCTTCTTGTATTGAACACGCTCCGCCGCATTGGCGTAGCGATCAGCCGCCTTGAACAGGTCGTTGGCGGTCCAGGTCTCATTGATCTGGAGATCCTGGGTGAACCGCTCGTCGCGGACTCCGTTTTTGAAAGCGCGGACAACAGATTCATCCGAGATGTTCGGGATCGTGTTGCGAATCTTAATGAAACGCTTCACGGTTTGCGGAGGGTCTCCCGTTCATCCGGATCATCTGTGCAGATCATCCTCCTTGCCCGACGCACGTAATGCCTCCGTAAGTTAGCGATCGAGCGTCACCAAGTTGGTTCCAAGAAGAGATGGAACCTTCTTGCGATTGAACGACCACGTCCGGCAAAGACCCTCAAGGACAGTCGGGAGGTAATTGGCCATAACAAGCTCGTCACCCCCGGCCGCCATGATGGCCGTTGCGTAGATGGAAATGAATTCCTCTGGGTTTTGAGTCCCATTGTACCTCTCCATGTGTTTGGGCATAAACTTGGAGGGCCACCGAACAGAGCGAAGCTCGTCGGAGAAGGCCCTGCAGCCCAAGGCATAAGACCGGCCACCTTCCCCGACAGAACCTAGCCTTGAAAAGACGTTAGTCCTGTTGGTCGGGGGAACTCTTGCAGAGCGGGAGGTCTCTGCTTGGAGGAACTCTCTCCGCGACAAGCCTCCACGCTACTTCCTCGTGGTCGCGACAACGCGCTCCTCACGAGGGGATCTTCCGTGATCATCGCGCACGCGCTTGCCCCTGTGGTCGCGATGACTACGGGGACTTGGTGAGCGACGGCGACCACGGGCAGCTTGCTCGTGGACAGTGATCCTACGACGGTGGCGGTGGTCACGCGATCGATCGGATTGTTCGCTGTCCGAATCCACCCGGACAGGCTCGGCGCGCTGCTCGGATGAGGCTTCACCCAAAGACTTGAGGCCGTCGGCCAGCTTCTCAAGGTACGTAGCCACAACATCGCCCACGGCGACAAGATTGTCTTGGTGGCGGATCTAATTCTGATCGCCAAGGCACGGAGTCGCTCTTGGCTCTGCTCGGGGACACAGGATCCACGAGACGTCCGCGTCTTGCCCGATTAAGGGTCCGGCGCTGCGAGATTCCACCCGGCGGGGTGAACTTCTGCCGTGGTCTTGGCGTGGCGCGACGAGGCGGATCACGTCGTTGACGCTTGCGCCTGTCGCGAATCTGTGCCAGGGTTTGGTTGATGGATTCGTCAAAAGTACGGCGAACAATTTCTTGCTCGCGAGTAGATTGTGCGGCTCCATCTTGGTTTCGAGCAGAATTGATCTGCCCGATCTCTTTGGCCGCCGCGACCTGCGCAGGATTTGAAGGTCCTACGCCGGCCATGTTGGCGGTCTGCGGTGGCATGGGTTTGCGCGCTAGGCGGTGTCATCGCTGTGTCGCCACAAGAGAATCGACCGACATAGCCTTGGAATCGGCGATCTAAACCGGTAGATAGATCTTTGGTTCCGTAATCGTCGTCAATGACGGGCGCTCGACCAAAGACCATCTCTGGGGCGTATCCGGAGACCTCTGTCTCAGATACAGACATCGATCTAGGCGATAGGATCGATCCGAGCTGGCAGGGGAAGAGACATCCGGCCCCTCTGAGTCGTAGTCCTCAGGGAGAATCTCTTGGTCGCTGACAGAGTTCGACATGCTCGATCTGCGTGTTCCCACGGTGGCGGCGCCAAACTAAGGACGGTTGAGATAACGATCTCAAGTCGCTATGGTTCTTGAAGATTGAGATAGGAGACCGCCGAACAACCACAAACAACCATGAGCAGAGCGAGAGGTTTTATCACTGGTTCGGGCCTCTCGGGAGATAATGACCCTCGTCCGGCCTTTCTTATATATCAGAGGAGATTTACAAGAGGTGGCTCGGCGAGACGAACAAGTCTCGACGAGATTACGGTGTAAGCTCTAAGCCAGATGCTAAAACGTAAATTGAGATGCGAGGGTGACCAAAAAACATGCCCTCTACACGCCGTAGCCCGTAGGGGCTTGGTTTATATAGTGGTGAGCAAACCGACCTCTGAGGGAATATCGGGCGGGCTAACTATGAGTACGTGAACTAACTCGGCGTGCCAAATATATCCCGAGGCGGATAAGGCATACTCCTAGTCTTGAGGATCACGGCTCCTATTCCAATCCGGAAACCAACGTTCGGTCTTCACGTAGCAGCAGAACTCTTGTTCGAGTCGGACTCAAACACGATTCCTTGGCGTTCGCACCATGCCGGCCAGAAGTCGTTTCGGCAAAACGCACATGGGCGGATAGAACCTTCCAGGGAGCTAGGCCCTAGTAGGCTGTTCGATTGGGCCGTCAGGGAGTGGGCCATGGCAATGGGCCGTAATTTTATCCCCGACAAAAATGATTTCATATAAATTACAATACAAGAAAACGTATCTATATCTACTATTAAAATAATTAAAAGAATAAAATATGGGGCTAGATTATAATGATTTGTATTGAAAGAAAGAATCCATACCAACTACAATGAAAAAGGCATTCAGAATTTAGAAATAATATAAAAGTGTCCTTGTGAACTATAAAACTAGAAAAGAAATCCGTATGAACTATAATAAAAATTTGCAAAACACAAATTTAAACACAAGAAAATAATAAAAGAGTTCATATCGACAAGAATACTAGCAAAAGAGCTTAAATCGACTATAATGAAAAAAAAAGGAGAAAACTATATTACACCTTGAACTATCGCACCTTGTCTACTTAACCCCTTAAATTATGAAACCAGGTATTTTAGCCCTCAAAACCAGGGAAAATGTGCAAATAATCCCCTGAGAGTGGTTTCGCATATGTGGCATCCATATGGTATATATTTCACTGTATCATCATATGTGCCATGTCTCTCTTCTTCTACCTCATCACTAGCTTTCTCACTCTTTCACTCCCTCTCTCTCCCGACCTCCTCCCACAGCCACCGCCACCTCTTTCCCAGTAGCGGCGCCGGCGCCGGCTCCTCCTCCTCCTCCTTGTAAACCGCCACCTCCCACGGTTGCTGTCTTCCAGAGTGTCGGCATTGCCTCCCACGGCCCCCGCCACCGCCGCCTCCTCCCAAGTGCCGGCGTGGGCTCCACCACCACCACCTCCTCCTCGAGCGCTACCGCCGACGCACCTCCTCCCACGGTTGCCGCAACTACCATTGTGCCCTCCTCCCCATAGCCAAGCTCCCCGCGCATTGCCACTGCGCCCAATCTGTATAAGAAAGAGTTGATTCTTAATTGTAAAATGCTTGCACAAGTAGCTGTATCAAATCCAAATAACCTTTACACAATTTCCAATAAAAAAAATTATCAATTAAATGGATAAAAAAGTAACCCTCCCCAACGCGACGACACGGGTGGCGCTGTCGACTGGTGGCTAATCGGGGGTCACCGTCGGCAATGAATTTGTTACGGGGACGCACTCAAGAACCAAACCAGATAGTAGCACAAGACAGGGATTTATACAGGTTCAAGCCCTCAACTCGGAGGTAATACCCTACTTCTATGCTCTGGGATTATGCCTCTACGTGAATTCGCAGATGACAAAGGTGAGGCGAGATGCAGTATATGAGATCTGATCTAATCTGATGATGATGATGTTGTTGTGGATGTGTGCTTATGGCCTCTACCCCTTCTTTATATAATGCAGGGGGATAGAGTTACATGGCGGTACGCAGCACATGGTACCAGATTCGGTTATACCGATGCATGACATGCAAGTATTAATCTCCTAATTACATGGAGCTTGACTATATCCTCAGGAACTTCCTTGGCGCCAAGTTATGCGTAACCCGAGTGGTCTCTATCTCGATAAGCCGATTTGGGTCGTCCCCCATCTGCTTCCTCATGGGCCTTCTAGAGGATACCCGGGGCCCATGTAGTCCACAGTAGCCCCCGAGTGCTTTACGATCGAGTCAGATGTCCAGCCGACTGGTTTCGCTAATGTCTCCTATAATCTGAAAAGAGATTGTAAAGAACTTAAGAAATCTTAAGTCTTTCATGCTGAAAGCAACGCCTAGATCGGCAATACCAAAACTCCAGCTTTTTCAGCCCATTTGGCACGTCACCTCAACAGATAAATTCGGCTACTTGGCATCTACCCTCGCATTGCGAAAGCAGCAATCGACCCATCATGGGGCATGCCTTAAGCCACGCAATCACAGCTTCTGTCTTGCAGCATGTTGTAAATTATGCGTTCAAAGAATGCCTGCATCAGATGCCCGGCCTTAACTTGTAAGAACCAGCACTCGGCCCAACATGGGGCGCATCTTTCAGCCGAGTGGTACCAGTCCCGACCGGAGAAGGGATTAGCTGTCGACCCTTAAGGGCGTACCGATTGGATGCAGTTTAGCCGAGAGGTATTTGTATCCGGGTAGCGGTATACAATTAGCGACCTTAAAAAGGCATACCTCCGAAACTGTACCCAAATTTCACCAACACCCAACCTTGAACATGCAAAGCTGGCTAGTGACCCAACATGGGGTATGCCGTGAAATATTTTTTAATGTGGCGCTTCCGGTCATATGCCCTCCAAGGTCTGCTGAGGTCGAATTAGGCTCAATGTTAACACAATACCACCGTTAGCGGCGTGTTAAGAAAGCCTGTTAACAGGATCGCCCTTTGCTTATTTGGCCCAAGCCCATTTTAGGGAAGACGAAGAGTTTTCATGCCCTTCTCACACAGCCGAAGCGTCACGCGCTTCCGCTGGGAAGCGCAACCGCACCCACTTCCGTCCCATTTCCATGTTGGTTTTACTGTGGTCAGAACGGATAGCGAGGCGCGCCCTTTGAACTTTTCTGAGTATAAAAAAGATCCGGATGCAGTGCATTGCTCCACACCTAGCCTCCAGGTCTTTTTTCTTCCCCTTTTCTTCTTCAAGCTCCTACCTCCTTCCTCTAGACCGAAATGGCTGGCCAAGGCAAGGAGGTGGACGAGTGGATTGCCGCCGCCGCCGCAGATGCCGCCGCTCAAGCTACCTTGGACGCCCTCTGGAGGCAGTTCGGCGAGGTCACTGCGGAGATCTGCGTGGAAGAATCCATCAGGGTTCTGATCCGCGGGTTCCCGCAGCTATACCAAGTGTGTGCCCACCTCAAGGACGCACTGGTAGCCGCAATGCTGGTGGACGGATGGTTTTAGAGGTGCTTTTAGTAAGCACCTCGCCCTCCTTGTCAGCAACGAGACCTCTTCTTTTTTTTTTCTTTCTCCTCCGTGAGCCAGCAACGAGCCCTAGCTCACTGTGCTGCACCGTGGAAAATTATGTAATCTGGCCTAAGAGCCTTCCTTTTGGAAGCTCCTTGAAACTTCTTCTGCATTTATCTTCTGGCTCCAATTGATAATTATTGAATTTCCCGCTGACATTGTCTTCATCTGAGTAGTTAGAACCACGTGTCTCTCAAACCGGCATCCAATCACTCAAGCGAACCTCTCGAGAAAAGCCACTCGGCCACCCAAGTGGTTATCCGAGGTCCCTCAAAGAGGCCGCATTCTAGCGTCAGACAAAGCCCGGCCCGAAATGGGCAACATGGCCCATTTAATATTTTAGGAACAGGGGAACGAAGTCAATTCACCCCGCCGCTAGGGTTCTCCTTCCTCGCATTCTCTGCTGCCACCGTCGCCGATCGGCAATGGCTCCTCCATCTCCCACCGCCCCGAAAGCAACCAAGAGCGCCAAGGAGTGGATGAAGTCCATCACGACCGACGGGAGGCTGCAAAGGCTTGTATCCGCCTGTGTGCTCCCCTCTGAAGAGCTGGTCTCATGGCGCGCTGCCGCCGGTGAGTCTTCCCCCACCCCTCGTTCCGACAAGGTGGTGTTCTTCGAGTCCTTCTTCCTCCGCGGCTTCGGCCTTCCCTGCTCTTCCTTCTTCCGGGGGTTATTATGTTTCTATGGGATTGAAGTAACTCAGCTTAACCCCAAATCTATTTTCCAAATTGCAATCTTTATTCACATCTGCGAGGCGTATCTCGGGATCACGCCCCACTTTGATCTCTTCAGATGCCTTTTCCTCCTCAAACCCTTTCCCAACAAGACTTCTCCCAGAGCCATAGGCGGCGCTGGATTCCAGCTGCGGGAAAGGGCTAAGAAATTTTACTTCGAACAAGGGCTGGCACTCCGACTGGTTCTACTGTGCCAATCTTCCCCCAATCCTTCCTCCGTTTTCTGGGGAATGTCCCACGGTCAACGCTTCCTGGTCCTCTCTCCTTGCTGAAAGCGAAGGGAGCCAAGTCGAGGAACTGCTCCCCCTTCTTGGAAGACTGAAGCCCATGGGGCTGACCGGCATCGGCGTAGTTTTGAACTACAGCGCCCGCCGTGTCCAGCACATCAAAGAGAGGGTGCATCTCGGATACGAATATTTAGGACCCCAAGACACCACTCGGAAAATGAGGAACCAATCTCCCACAAGGCTTTGATCAGCCGATTGGCCGAACTCTTCGCCCCAGGCACGATCATAGAAAATGAGAATTGTCCAAGCGTAAACTGTCTGTCGAATCCTCCTCCAGTGGTAAGCAGATAATCCCCTTCTCCACTTACTGTGGTTTAGGAAATCCTATCATAATTGATCTGATCTGATCTTTACATAGAGACGTGCCGCATTTTTCTCCACGTATCCCGTTCCCGAAGTTCCCAGTCACAAGGAGGCACCGCTCAAGCATCCTGCAGAGGACTCGGCTGATGTTCCTCCAGCCAAGAAAGGCAAGGGAGTCGTCCTAAAGGACTCGGACGAGAATGACGATGAAAATGACGTCCCGCTCCTGCGCCGCCGTCGCCCAGCTCCGAAGCCTATCCCAGCTCCTTCTAGGCGATCTCCAAGCCCTCCAACTCCTCCAACTGCCAGCCCAGAGGCCACATCAGAGGCTAGAAGGCGTACCGGCTCCACCCCTAGTGGTCAAGCCACTCGGGTAGGAGCCAAGTTTATTCCATCGCGAAGGTTTTCCCTCACAACTTCATTCTTCATTGTTTGTAAAGATACCAGGGTCTCAAGTTCTTCACATACTTGTAGGAAACCTGTCTTGGGCACCTTACGAGGTAAGCATAGCACCAAGGCGCTAGCTCCTACCCTTCCACGATCTGACTCCCAAGCTAAACCTACTCCAGATGAGGGCCCAGCTCGGCTCGCAGCACCTCAACCTACTTGCTGACCATCCCCTGCTGCCCACTAATCCTCATCGGCTAAGGGAAACATCCCGACCCTAGCTCCAGAGAGCTCAGAGCCGGAAATCGAGGAGATCCTTCGCCCTGCCGCTAGCGCCAGTCCCCCTCCCCTCCGGGTGAAGTGGAGAAAAGAGATGGAAGGCAATGAGGTTGTTGATGAGCAGGAGGCCGAGGAGTGGGAGATGCTGCAGAACATATCAAAATTCAGCACCAGTATACTTGAGGTAAAATCCCTTCATATCCTGAATTTTCGTCTTGAGCAAAGAATGTGACTGATCTTTCCTCCTGTCCCCACGCAGTGCATGAGCAAGAGGTCCAAACAGAAGTCTCTATGCCTGCATAAAGCCGTAGGCCAGCTAAAGTCTCGTGACGAATTCGACAACGCGCTGTACGAGCTCAAGTCGCAGTTTCGTGGCGAGATCGAGGAGCTTCGAAGAGAAAACACTGAATTCCGACTCCGCCATGTAGAAGAAGCAAATACCATCCGACGTGAGATCCGCCAAATGGTGTCAAACCTGTGGTGATCATAGAACACTCCTTTAAGATTGATCCCTCATGCGTGCCTTTGTACACAGCTTTGAAGGAAAACCAGCAGGTGATGGAGGCGAGGCAAAAGGCCATGGAGGGAGAAGTCTTCCTGGCTAGCTGTGAGCATCGTTGAGCCCTAATTTTTGTTAGTGGCATTGATGATAAAATTAATCAATATAAAGGGCTAGGGGGTTTTTGGACTTCTCGGAACCCTAGCGAAGACTCGGCGCTTTTGCAAACCCTAATTCGAAGCGACGTAAATTTTCTGAGCTACTCCAAGATTTCAAAGCACGTGACCCAAGGCGAGAGAAGAGGTCACGATAGATTAGAGTAGTTAGGTTTATTTCATGTTTTTTCGTCGGTTCAAAAGGGTTGAATATCTCGGACTATGCCGGATCCTTGAGAATTCTCGAAAACTTCGGTTTCCGTAATCCACCTCTTCTAAAATACCCATTTATCCCTTTGAGAGATTTCTAGAGAGAAAAACCCACCAAAATTTCCCTCACTTTTTGGCCGAAAATCTATTACAGCCGGACGGCGTGCGAAAAGCGACGGCGTCCGACCAGCCAAAATCCCAATTTATACACTCTGTCGGACGGCGTCCGGTCGTTACCGGACGGCGTCCGATAAGGTTCAAAAGTTGGTGTTTCTCGCTGCCGGACGGCGTCTGGGGGGCGTCCGGTAGCTCCAGCGCTTGCGCAATCCTTGCTGTCGGACGGCGTCCGGTAGGGACCGGACGGCGTCCGATAAGCCGTTCTTTGTGAGCGATGAGCTCTGTCGGACGGCGTCCGGTGCCGTCGGACGGCGTCCGGTAGAGGCTAACGGCTAGTCTTTTTGTCCTCTTCCGAGGGGCAACGGCTAGTTTTGCTCTTGGGGCTATAAATACCTACCTAGTGGCTGGCTACTTTGAGGTTTGCTGCTCCACTTCACCTACCACATTCATAGCTCATCAATTAGGTGTTCTAGAGCCATTCCTCCACCCACAAGATCATCCAAAGCCCCAATCCATCAAACCCCAATACCGAGCTTCATGGAAGTCCTTGATCCGGCATGATCAGGCGTTTGAACTTGTTACTTTTGAAGATATCCTTCGTGGAGGCGAGGGCTTGGGAGTAGGCCTTGGCGTGTGGCTACTCTCGAGTCGGTGTCGGGTGTGAGTCCACCTCGCGGAGTGGCGGAACGACTACCGAGAGTGAGTGAGGCGGTAGGCTCGAGAGCGAGCCGGTCCTTGTCGCAAGGGGTAGCCTCAGCGGAGAGTAGGAGTTGCGGCTCGAACTTCGATCAAACAAACACCGTGTCACTCTCTCATTTAATTTCCGTATTTACTCTCTCGCATTGCTTGTGTTCATTTGAATGCCATGTCATAGTTGCTTTGTGATTTATTTATAGCTTCCGCTTACTTGACTTGCAACTAGGATTGGGTCATTCTTAACTTGTTGCTTAATTAAGAATAATTTAAGTAAAAAAAATTAAAATTGCCTAATCACCCCCACCACCTCCATCGATGATCAAGTTCAAGACACCTCTCCAACAACTCAAGATCAAGCGGTGGACGGAGATGCGAACTTTGAAGTTGATCAAGCTCAAGGGGGAGACGTTGATCTACAAGTACCCGTCCAACAACACCGCACTCTCTCCAAGGATCATCCTCTAGATCAAGTCATTGGCAATCTCAATCAAGGCGTAAGAACCCGTTCTCATACCGCTAATTATTGTGAGCATCACGCCTTTGTGTCTATTGTTGAGCCTAGGACCATTGATGAGGCATTGGCGGATGCGGATTGGGTGAACGCCATGCATGAAGAATTGAACAACTTCACCCGCAATAAAGTTTGGGAGCTTGTGGAAAGACCGAAGGATCACAATGTCATTGGGACCAAATGGGTCTTCCGCAACAAACAAGATGAGAACGGTGAAGTGGTGCGAAACAAAGCAAGATTGGTGGCGCAAGGTTTCACACAAATTGAAGGACTTGACTATGGAGAAACCCTCGCCCCGTTGCTCGACTTGAAGCTATTCGGTTACTCTTGGCTTTCGCTTCTCTCTATAACATAACTCTTTTTCAAATGGATGTTAAGAGTGCTTTTCTAAATGGTTTTATTGATGAACTTGTCTATGTCGAGCAACCGCCCGGTTTTGAAAACCTCAAACACCCAAACCATGTCTATAAGCTCACTAAGGCGCTATACGGTCTCAAGCAAGCTCCAAGAGCATGGTATGAGCGTCTTAGGGACTTCCTCTTAGAAAAGGGATTTAAAACCGGTGCGATTGATTCCACATTGTTTCTAAAGCCAATTGAAAATGACTTATTTATTTGTCAAATATATGTGGATGATATTATTTTTGGATGCACTAACAAATCTAAATGCAAGGACTTTGGCGAGATGATGTCCAAGGAATTTGAAATGTCGATGATTGGAGAGCTCACTTTCTTCCTTGGATTTCAAATCAAGCAACCGGAAGGACCTTCATTTATCAAGAGAAATACACAAAGGACCTTCTCAAGCGGTTTTCAATGGACGATTGCAAATCGATCAAAACACCAATGGCCACTAATGGGCATCTTGACTTGAATGAAGATGGAAAGCCCGTGGACCAAAAGCTTTATCGCTCCATGATCGGTTCGCTTCTCTATCTTACCGCTTCTCGACCCGATATTATGTTTAGTGTGTGCATGTGTGCTCGCTTTCAAGCATCCCCTAAAGAAGTGCATCTTATTGCCGTAAACGATTTTGAGATATCTAAAATCACTACTAGTCTAGGTCTTTGGTACCCCAAGGAGCGCGCGTGTTGAGCTTCTTGGCTATTCCGACTCGGATTACGCCGGTTGCAAAATTGATCGTAAAAGCACCTCGGGGGGTTGTCACTTGCTAGGACGATCACTCGTGTCATGGACTTCGAAGAAGCAAAACTCCGTGGCGCTATCTACCGCGGAAGCGGAATATGTAGCGGCGGGGAGTTGTTGTGCTCAACTCTTGTACATGACTCGAATGCTTAGTGACTTTGGGCTAAAATTTGAAAAAGTGCCACTTCTATGCGATAATGAAAGTGCGGTGAAAATAGCCAACAATCCGGTCCAACATTCCCGTACAAAGCACATCGACATCCGACATCACTTCATTCGTGACCACGTTGCAAAAGGTGACGTTGTGCTTGCCCACGTGCGAACGGAAGACCAATTGGCGGATATTTTCACCAAACCCTTAGATGAGGCACGGTTTTGCAAATTAAGGAATGAACTCAACATACTAGATAGATCAAATGCGTGTTGATTGGTTTTTATGATTTTTGGGTCTTATTTGATTTTTTCATTTGCTTATGACCCTTGTCACATTTAGGGGGAGTTTAGTTTCAACTCATGATCTCAAAACTCCCTCTAGTGGTGAAAAGATAAATCTGATTTTGGGTGAGCACATTCTTATCCTATATTTCAAACCAAAACAAATTTGAGCTTAATAGACTATCCTTATCTTCTTACCATTTCAAACTTCTAGTTTTGAAAATCTTACCCCTTTGAAAAATTTGCTCCATATGCATATTTGTTCTCTTGAAAATCATATGGCATCAAAATTGTTGAAAATATTTGAAAAGAAACCAAAATTCAAAAACATGTGCCTAAACTCTAAAGTGAACCCCTATGCTCGATTTTCATGCCTATATGAGAAATCAAGGTAAAATTTGGGTTCGCACATTTTGTTGATCTCTAAGATCAAAATTTGGGTTTTTAAATTTGACTTGATTTCATTTGTCATATTATATTCTTATCCCTTCAAAATTAAAATTTTAGAAAATCACTTCAAATTGCTCACATTTGAATCTTCCTCTGAATTTTGAGCAAAATGGAGATCATCATTTCAAAATATTATTTTTATATAATATCTCTCGCTTTGGTGGGGCCCTCTGGTCAGTAGTGCCAGCAGCTGCGTTTTCAGCCTTCGTCGGACGCCGTCCGGCCACTCTCAGACGCCGTCCGATCACGTGTTGCATGCACCGCATACCTCCTGTCGGACGCTGTCCGGTAGCCATCGGACGCCGTCCGACAGAGTGTTATCCGCGCTGCGGCTCCCCTGTCGGACGCCGTCTGGCCTCTCCGCGACCCCGTCCGACGAGGTTCCCTGGGCGCTGAACCCTTGCTGTCGGACGCCGTCCGGTAACCGTCGGACGCCGTCCGACAGGACCTAATCGCTGAATCGCTTATAACTTACCTCTCCGCCTCCCTCTTTCCTCATTCGATCTCCTCTCTCCTCCCAAACCGGCGCCGCCCCTGCTGCTTCTCCTCACCGGGGAAGACCCTCCGGCGGCCTCCGGCGATCTCCACCACCACCGGCGGCCTCCCCTCGTCGTCCTCTTCGATCCCCTCCGCGTGGATTGGAACTGGACGGCCCCGTTCGTGCGCCTCTTCTCCGTCGAGTTTCCCTCCTTTCCCCTACCGGGAAGGGCCTTGGGGGCGATCTCCTCGCGCACGGCGTCTTCCTCCTTCGCTTCTAGGGCTCGGTAACGGCTTCCCGCCTTTCTTCCCGTCAAATTTCGTTGTTTACCGAGTTCTAGGTTTTGAATAGGTTTTTCCGCGTCAGATTCGTGGTTGGACCGTGGTGGGTGGGCACCGTGTCGATGGATCATTGGTCGATGGCGGTTGGTAGCGAGGTTGTTACGTCGATGGTTTCATTGTCGAGGAAGTGTTTCACCATGTCGAAATCCTTGAAGAAATTCGGGAAGGCTCGGGCGGACCTCGGTGGTCGGCGTGGCAATGGCGATAGGGCGATCCGGATTACATCGATGAGACGGCTAGTAGTGCCTCCTCCTCGCCCAAGCAAAGTGACTAGAGCGGATATTCAGCGGCGGCGTGATCGAAATTCATTGGTCTCGGATGGCGGGATCTTCCTTTGCCACCGCAGAGGATGCTGACGATGTCACCTATGCTGAGGACCCCATAGATGAGGATGTTACTGAGACAGTGGTCGCCGAGGACGACCCTGTGGATGATCAAGTTCTGAAATTGTCTATGGAGACACTGAGGAAGAAAAGGTCTGTCTCATATGCCAGATGGTTCCCTCAGCGGCGAGAGGATACCAGGGACTTCAGGTTCTACACCAAGTTTCAGAAACAACTGTACATGTGCTTCTCTGCTCCCTCGACTGGCCCTAGGGACCCTCACTGTGTAGACTGGACAGAGATATCCGAAGTGGCAGGACCAGAGGTACACACTATATTCAGCTCCACTCCTGGTTTGGCTGAATTGATTTCAAACAAGAAGTTGACTGGAGCAAAGAGAGGAACTGTGAGCTCTTTGCTACTTTCTTGATTGTCAAGACGAGACAGAGTCAAACTATTATCATTCAGTTGATGGATGTGTTCAAAGGATCACGATGGCGAGATGAATCACGCCTTGGGTACTCAGTTCGCACCGATTTGAATGAGGTGTGCTATGAAGATGGTTTCGGAGGGCAAATATCCTCCTTTGGTCAAGTCGATTTATGTACCGGATCTTGATGATGAAGAAATCAGATTGATAAGGCAAATCGATTCTGACGAGAGCCCGCCCTTATTAATCTTATACTCGAAGCACATTGTTTGTTCGAGGTGGCAATCGCGATGAATTCTTCCCATTTGCAAATGGTTTATGTTATTTCTTCCGACGAGCAAGACCATCAATGTTGGAGCTACCCTCTTGGGAGAATTTGATGACGCCATCTTCGTGAGAAGTTAATAGGGCACTACCTCTAGCCCCTTATATCGGTCTATTGCTCTCCGGAACGAGGCGTGTAACAAATGATGAAGTAAGGAATTGGAACAACGTAATCAAAAAGCATCGATGAAGAATTTCTTGAATTCTCTTGGGAGCAAGCCCAAGTTAGCTAGACACGTGATGATGCTCCTCCACCACTCTGTCTTTGCTCCTGCCGCCCCAATGCGACCATTTGTGCCAAGACTGTGCGAGCTCCTCTTCAGCAGTCCCTCCTCCATGGTTTGATGCTTTGATAGGTGAGATGAGGGGGCTGCGCACAGATATGAGAAATTTTCACACTGAAGTGAAAGAAGAATTAGCAGCCACCCGCAGGGAGATGACAGACTTGGCAGGGCAGCAGACATACTTGGCAGATGAGTTCGCAGAATTCAAGTCAGCTGTTCAGTACATGGGGGCGATGTTCATGCCAGTGCCAGAAGGGGCAAATCCATATGCTTGGTATTCTCATGCCCACAATAGCTATCAGCTTATGAGCGCCGTCGAGTTCCTCGCCCACTGTCTACCCACCACCACCCATCCTTGGGTATATCCTTCTGCGGGCTGCACCTTCTTTTGTGTCTCCACCATACCATATCCTTCTCCGGTAAGATTCATTTTACGGGTGGAGAAGTCGTCATCATCTCAACTTTTCTTTGCCAAATCCTCAACCAACCCAGATGTTTGATGATCCTTCCTCACCTCGGTCGGTCCCTCTGCAATCATATGCCCTTGTTCAAGCGTCCAGAGGTCGTGGCTCCTCTACCGGGCGGCCGGGGAGATGACTGAGGCGACATGGATCAAGATCAGCAAGAATAGGACCTTTTCCCGTTTGTGTCACTTGGTGACAAAGGGGGAGAAGTTAGAGGGTTAGTAGTGGGTAGTGAGATCGAGGTTGTGTTTTCCTGTAATATTATTTATTGCCTCGATACTCGTTGAAATTTGTGGTTGTTACCTTAGTTGTTTTTATGACATTTGAATCTTGTTGGCTTCTAAACTTATTTTTTTTGCATGAATTTAGGGGGAGCTTCCTTTACTTGCACATCCTTGTGGTCGAGTTGTGGTTGTCTTAAATTTAAAATTGCTCGCATATTTGTATTGCACTAACCCTTTTTGCAGCTCAAAAATTTTATTCTCTTTTGGGTTGTCATCAAGTGCCACAAAGGGGGAGATTGTGAGCATCGTTGAGCCCTAATTTTTGTTAGTGGCATTGATGATAAAATTAATCAATATAAAGGGCTAGGGGATTTTTGAACTTCTCGGAACCCTAGCGAAGACTCGGCGCTTTTGCAAACCCTAATTGAGCGGCGTAAATTTTCTCGAGCTACTCCAAGATTTCAAAGCACGTGACCCAAGCGAGAGAAGAGGTCACGATAGATTAGAGTAGTTAGGTTTATTTCATGTTTTTCGTCGGTTTCAAAAGGGGTTGAATATCTCGGACTATGCCGATCCTTGAGAATTCTCGAAAACTTCGGTTTCGTAATCCACCTCTTCTAAAATACCCATTTATCCCTTTGAGAGATTTCTAGAGAGAGAAAACCCACCAAAATTTCCCTCACTTTTTAGCGAAAATCTATTACATCTTGACGGCGTGCGAAAAGCGACGGCGTCCGACCACCAAAATCCCAATTTATACACTCGTCGGACGGCGTCCGTCGTTACGGACGGCGTCCGATAAGGTTCAAAGTTGGTGTTTCTCATTGCCGGGACGGCGTCTGGGGCGTCCGGTAGCTCGGCGCTATGCGCAATCCTTCTTGTCGGACGGCGTCCGTAGGGACCGACGGCGTCCGATAAGCTGCTTTGTGAGCGAGAGGCTCTGCTTGGACGGCGTCCGCCCCGTCGGACGGCGTCCGTGAGGCTAACGGCTAGTCTTTTGTCCTCTTCCGAGGGCAACGGCTAGTTTTGCTCTTGGGGCTATAAATACCTACCTAGTGGCTGGCTACTTTGAGGTTTGCTGCTCCACTTCACCTACCACATTCATAGCTCATCAATTAGGTGTTCTAGAGCCATTCCTCCACCCACAAGATCATCCAAAGCCCCAATCCATCAAACCCTAATACCGAGCTTCATGGAAGTCCTTCGATCCGGCATGATCGGGGCGTTTCGGGCTTGTTACTTTTGAAGATATCCTTCGTGGAGGCGAGGGCTTGGGAGTAGGCCTTGGCGTGTGGCTACTCTCGAGTCGGTGTACGGGTGACGGAGTCCACCTCGCCGGAGTGGCGGAACGACTACCGAGAGTGAGTGAGGCGGTAGGCTCGAGAGCGAGCCGGTCCTTGTGCGCAAGGGGTAGCCTCAACGGAGAGTAGGAGTTACGGCTCCGAACTTCGGTCAAACAAACACCGTGTCACTCTCTCATTTAATTTCCGCATTTACTCTCTCGCATTGCTTGTGTTCATTTGAATGCCATGTCATAGTTGCTTTGTGATTTATTTATAGCTTCCGCTTACTTGACTTGCAACTAGGATTGGGTCATTCTTAACTTGTTGCTTAATTAAGAATAATTTAAGTAAAAAAAATTAAAATTGCCTATTCACCCCCCCTCTAGGCCTTAGGATCCTCTTTCACTAGCACTCAGGCCGACAGATCGGCCAAAGAGCTGGAGGGTAACTCTCTACCTCTAGCTCTCCCTGGCTCAACCCCGTTAGGGCCCAATCAATTTATGATGTCCAACTGGTCTTGCAGCTTATCACCAAAAAACCAAGGCCCAATTCCAGGTCTTTGACGAAAAGATGAAGTTCGTCGTCGAGCTTCACGACCGCACCCTGAAAGCAGCGGCTCCTGTACTCCAATATCTCTATCCTGAAGAAGAGCTGCCATCAAATGCTGAAATCCTTATGGCTCGACTTGAGGATACTCCCACACAGCTCAAGAACATTGTGAGGGAGGTAGCGACGACTTGTGCCGGCCAAGCTTTGTCCATCACGAAGTTGAACTATCCCGACGTAGACGATGAAGCCGTGCGAGAAGGATTTGCCTTCTCCGAAGAAGAGGCCTCTATTCTTATGGAGGAAGTCCGGGAGATCTCCGCCATGTTGGCAGGACACTTGAATCTGTAGATGACTTAATTTCTGAATGTTTAATTGATCCTCAATGCTTCTGATCTTTCTTTTATCTAAATATTTGATTTATCCTTTTTTTGTGTAACGCTTCTGCTGACTAGTCCAGCCCCCGAGTGCTAGGAATAAGCATTTGGCCTTCTCCCTATGCACGTACCGAGCGACTAAACGTTGTCTTTGACAAGTGTGAGCTCCACTACTCAAGAATTTTCATAATACCCAAATTCGACCAACACATGTAAATAGAAAACAATTTCATTGATAAGATAGGGTGCGGTGACTCCGCACACTATTTAGTGTAGCCCCCGACTTACTGCTCAGTCGTGTACCGCTGAGTAGCAAGTCAAACAAGATACTAATTATACAATACTTGAATACAAGACTTAAGAATAAAAACGACATAGCTGCTCGATGTTCCAGGTATTAAGCACGTCTGATCCATCTTCTCGTTTTAGCCGATAAGCCCCCGGGTGGGTCACTTCATCAATCATGTAGGGGCCTTCCCAAAGTGGGGAGAGTTTATGCTCGTACTTCTGATTCCTTCGGAGGACCAGTTCTCCCTTAGAGAACACTGATGATAACGACGTAAGCCCTGCTGGTAATTGACTGACTGGATCGTTGTTGCTTCTCTGGTTTCCTCGAGCCTATCGAGGTCTTCCATCCTTCCTTCGTCCGACTGGTTGCTGTTGTAGTTGCGAACCCGTGGAGAGCGGAACTTCAATTCAATCGGGCGGACCGCTTCCGAGCCGTAGACTAGGAAAAAGGGTGTCTGCCCGGTCTCGACTTGGGGTTGTTCTGAGCCACCAGAGGACCGAAGGCAACTCCTTGACCTAGCGCGTGGCGTACGGCTTTAGACGGTCGAAGATCCTCACTTTAAGTCCTTGTAGGATTAATCCATTGGCATGTTCAACCTGCCCGTTGCTTCTTGGATGGGCAACAGAGGCGTAGCAGATTTTGATGCCCAGCTCCTCACCCCAATCTTGGAATTCGTTGCTCTTGAACTGAACGCCATTGTCGGCGATGATGCGATTAGGCACACCAAAACGTACAACGATGTCCCTAAAAAACTCGCGTGCCTTCGCGGCCGTGATGTCAGCAACCAGTTTGGCTTCAATCCACTTTGTGAACTTGTTGATGGTGACGAAGAGGTGAGTGAATCCACCTTGCACTCGCTTGAGAGTCCCTACTATGTCCAGATTCCAGACGGCGAACAACCAAGACATCGGGATTGTTTGTAAATCTTGGGCCGGCATATGAATCTGTCGTGCAAAGAATTGGTAGCCCTCGCATCAGCGTACTATGTCTTCCACATCTGTTACTGCAGTCGGCCAGAAAAACCCTTGTCGATAAGCTTTTCCAACAAGGGAACTTGTCGTTGTATGATGTTCGTACTCCCCCGAGTGGATGTCCCTCAGTAGATCCCTGCCTTTTTGCTCGGATATGCAACGTCTTAGTACACCGGAATTGCTTGTTCAAAAAAGCTCGTCCCCGACTACCTTGTAATTTTTGCTTCGGTGTGTAATGCACTCGGTGAGACGATCTTCTGGCAACTCATCGTGGAGAAAATAATTTAAATTCGGCTGCGTCAACCCGGGGTTGATTGATAATACCTCCGACTCGTGCTGCTTGCCTTGCTGTTCTTCCGGCGCGGTGGGTAGCCTGATGGAAGGCTTGCTCAATTCCTCAACAAAAACACCAGTCGGGCCTTGCGCCCGACTGGATCCCATCCTCGCCAGTTCATCTGCTACTTCGTTGTCACGTCGGAGTACGTGAGTCAATTCCAACCCATCAAATTTGTCCTCCAATTTTCGAACCTTCTGTCAATATGCCGCCATGTTGTCGCCGATACAAGACCAACACTGGTGGCGTAGTAAGGAGTTTTTTAAAGTCTTAGAAGGCTTCTTGTGCTTCCGCCGTCCACTGAAAACCGTCTTGTCGGCGTAGGAGCTTAAAGAACAGCATGCCGTGCTAATCGAGTTGGGAAGCGAATCGGCTGAGTGCCACGATGCATCTAGTGAGCTTCCGCACGTCCTTCTGACTGTTCAGGGGCTTCATCTTCATGATGGCACTGATCTTTTCGGGATTGGCTTCGATCCCCCGGTGAGATACGATAAATCTGAGTAGCTTACCGGAGGGAACCCCGAAAACGCACTTATCGGGATTCAATTTCATCCGATATGTCTTTAGGCTCTTGAATGTTTCGGTCAAATCTATTATGAGATCTAACTTTGTTCGCGTTTTTACGACAACGTCGTCGACGTAGGCCTCCACGTTGCGGCCGAGCTGAGTGTAAAAACACCGCTGTATGGTGTGATAGGTCGCACCAGTGTTTTTCAGCCTGAACGGCATTGTGATATAGCAGAAAACACCAAAAGGTGTAACAAACGACGTCTTGTTGTAGTCCTCCTCCTTCAGGCTGTTCTGATGATAGCCTGAGTAAGCGTTCAGAAAGCTTAAGAGCTCGCACCCGGCGGTGAAATCCACCACTTGGTCAATACGGGGGAGCTCAAAAGGATCCTTGGGAGAAGCTTTGTTTAGGTCGGTATTGTCAAAACACATTCGCCATATCTTGTTCTTCTTCTGCACCAAGACCAGATTCGCCAGCCACTCGTGATGATACACTTCCTTGATGAACCGTGCCGCCAGCAGCTTTGTGATCTCCTCCCGAATGGCCTCCTTCCGATCTGATGCAAATCTTCTCAAGCATTGCTTGATTGGCTGCGTCTTTTCGTCGACGTGTAGAGAGTGCTCGATCACCTCCCTCAGAACATGAGGCATGTCCGAAGGCTTCCAAGCGAAACACGTCCTGGTTTGCCTGGAGGAAAGTGACAAGCGCGTCTTCCTATTTGCTGTCGATCCCTGTCCCGATCACATCTGTTTTGGCCGGGTCAGACCGGTCTAACAGTATTTTCTTGGTTTCTTCGGCTGCTTGGATGGAAGTCTTGGCCTGCTTCTTGGCGAGTATGTCTCCTTCCTCCTGAAGGGATGCAACTTCTTGCCGAATCTTTTACATCTCGACCGATGTGTCCAGTGCCTGCGCCATCTCACAGCTTTCGTTGTCGCAAACTAGAGATTGTTTTACGTCGCCAAGGATGGTGATTACACCATTGGGACCCAGCATCTTCATGACAAGGTAGGTGCAGTTAGGGATGGCCATGAACTTGGCGATCCCTAGCCTTCCCAAGATGGCATGATATGCCGTCTCAAAATCAGCCACTTCGAAGCTGAGACTCTCGGTCTGATAGTTGTCTTTGGTTCCAAACGTGACAGGCAGCGAGACCTGCCCAAATGGTATCGTAGACGTTCCGGGGATCACTCCGTGGAAAGGAGATGACCCCTGTCGTAGCTCGAAGCGAGGGATCTTCATCTGATCCAAAGTCTTGGCGAAAAGGACGTTAATCCCGCTCCCGCCATCGACCGGAACCCTTTTTAACTTGTTTCCTCGAACGACCGGATCCAACACCAAAGGATACCTCCCGGGGAAGGCGATCCGGTCTGGGTGGTCCGATAGATCAAAGGTAATGGGTACCTCTGACGAGGGTAGGTATTTAGGGACCACGGGCATGATTGCGTTGACCTCAAGAGTGGTGAGCTTCTGCTTCCGCTTGGACTTATACGCCCAGAGACCCCGAATATGTAGCTGATCTCGCGCTCAGCGCTTGGTAGTCTCCATCGGGCTTTTTTCGGTGTCCTCCTTTCGCTGCCGACTGCTTCGAGTTATCGGCGAACTTTCGAAGAATGAGGCAATCTTTGGCAGCATGTTTTCCCGTGGGTGAAAGGGACATATCGCTTCCATGACCTTGTTGTAGTTGTTGTCGTTGGGGGCTTAGGCCGATTACGCTCCATGTTGGCGACCATCTCGTCCCCCCTTGCGCTTCTTGTCTTTAGGTTTGCTCTATTCGTCGTTTGGCTTCTTCTTGGGGCCTCCGTCGTGGCCACCACGATGATTCATGATGGTCTCCTCGGTGTTGGCTTCCTGGTCTGCCATCGTGAACATGGCTTTGAGAGTTCGCGGGGGGTCCCGAGCCATCTGCCTAATCAACTCCTCGTATTTGCATCCGGCGAAGAAGGCGTCAATGACCGTTTGTTCCGAAACATCCCAGATCTCGTTCTTCTTTTTGGTGAAGCGCTTGATAAACTCACGGAGAATCTCGTTCTTGTGTCAATGCACTTGTCCGATCTCCCATCTCTCGGCGGGCCTTTCGTAGGTCCCCTGAAAATTGGCGATGAACTGTTCCTGGTGGTCGTCCCAAAACTAGATAGAGTTTTTCGGGAGTCCCGTAAGCCAGGTTTGAGCGGTTGGGGTAAAAGCGACAGGCAGATAGTTTGCCATCACATTCTGATCACCTCCTACTGCGCTGACCGCTAAGGCGTAAACCTGTAGCCAGTTCTTGAGGTCCCTCTCACCATCGAACTTGTCGATACCTTTAAGGTTAAAACCGTCCGGCCAAACCACCCGGCGGAGGTCCGGAGTGAAAGCCCAAATCCTCTCCAAGGGTCGTGGCCGCCGCCGCGGAGATCTACTGCGATGCTCTCGCCGCGGGTCTTGGTGATGGTGTTCTTGGCGATGGTCGTGCCGACTGGCGGTGCTTGTTGGCGATTCTTATGCCTTTTGGAATTAATCCGCAAGCGCACGGATATCATTGTAGCTTTCACCCGGGAGTATTCCAAGGTATCGATTTCCACGAGGAACGAGAAGTGTTTTAGTTTAGGATCTAACTTGACCGGATGGATAATGGTGGTAGTAACAGTAATGATGGGAGTGGGATAAGATATTTCGGGTTGAGAGGCTCTACGGTTTCTTACTTAGCCAAAGATACAAAATTACTGACACACAATTGCTACTCTGTATCGGAGCTCAGGCACTCACTACCACCCGCTATCCTGAATTGGAATCCCAAATGATTATGATCGTCCTGATTTGGCTCAACTGGTCTGCAACTAACGGGGCGGATTTCACAAAGTCTAAGCCGGATAATAGGGCTGTCACCACCTATTACCTACCACACGTCCACACGTCCGTTGAAGCAGGTGCCTACCGGCTACTAACTAGTCCAAACACCACGTTTGTATCTAGCAGTAATACGTACCAAGAACGTTACTTCGATACGCACCCCTACTACCTCTTATACTAATCTCTAGGTGGACAATTAAGCACAAAGATCTTAGCACTCAAGAATAGTACGGGCCTAATACCAACAGAGCAACAAGTATATGAAAGAACTTTGCTTTATTCAACAAAGAATTGAGCTAAGTGTTACCGAACATTGGAGCGAAGCTGAACTCGAACCCGAGTCAGCTCCGGAGCACGAAGTGGAAGAGAGCCGACACCTCCGGCGTCTCCCCAACACTCAACTCTCCTCTCTCCCTGCTTCTACATTTCTAAGTGGACAGCATAGAGCTGCTTTCTTCTCTTCTCCACTTCTCCATGATCACAAATGAGGGTGTACACCTCCTTTTATAGTGTGCCGGAGCGAGTGAGCAAGTGCCACGTGTTGGGACAAGTGTCACTCAGCCCCCCTCCGAAGGAGAATCCAAGGCGAGCCCAGGGGTGGGTCGGCCGGCCTAGGTGGGTCGGCCGGCCCACCTTTTTCATCATCTGGCCACCAATTTTGCATGGGATGCTTCATCAACGGTGTAGATCATCTTCCCAAGTCGGTTTGGCAGTTGGAGACAGGTAGCATTGGGTTCCTTTAGAATCCTATGCATGTCCTGTGAAATACTCCATGTTCTGGATCAAACCGACTTGCGTGGATGGTTGGGATGGCCTCTAGGTGCGTTGCTTGACATGTGGGGAAGAAACCGACGCAAATTGGCCAAAAGAAGGGACCGGCCGACCTGGCTTGGGTCGGCCGGCCCAGGGTTTGGGTCCGGTCTGGTCCGTCGTCTTCCGGAGCTTATTTCTCCCTCATCCGAAGTTCAAATATAGCAAATTATATATGCGTTTCGATCATCTCGACGAGCTCTTCATCATGGTGTAGTCCATTTTGTCATTTGATTACTTTTCAAAATATGTTTAATTTGAACTTCATCTTTTGTCCGATTTGCATACGACCGATAAATCGTCTTTTCGTATGTATGCCTGCAAAACATGAGACTACACCAAAACTCGTGGAACTCGTTAATGTTAGCCTCAATGTAGTTTGAATTCCTTTATTTTGTAGATATGTTGACGGTCAAAAGTATAAAATATTGCAAATAAGGGCCGTCAACAGTGCTCTCGGCATGATCATCGTTACGCCGACTGCGATAGCTATGGGAGTGCCGATCGCCCTCGACACACTCCCTCCTTTTGGCTTCGATGTCGTGGCGGAGGTTATGGCCTGCCGACGGGCGTGACCCGCCGGCGGCGGAGGCCCGAGCCTTGCTCCGATTGCGCCCAGAGCGGCTATGAGCCGTTACGGTGGGAGCGGGGTGCACCTCATTCTGTTGAATGGCCGTCATCTCGACCATGGCCGTTGCACGAGCCAGGGTCTAAACAAGCGGACTGTTCTCAAGAAGCTGTGGTGCGATAGTCTCGAGAAGAGTCTTCAAGGCGACGATATTTGCTTAGGGGGTTGTGTAGACATCCTAATCCTTCAACTTTACCGCGCAAAGCTCGTTCTGGACATTGCGTCTGTGGATGCGAAGTTGTCGTAGGCGATCTTGATCTTTGGTGTGGCGTGGGTCCGCGTCGAGCGCCTCAGTGGCGGCCGCCTCGTTCCCAACTGGTTGAGAGGCAGAGTGATAGTCGTCTGCGCCAAGGACGAAGACTTCCCGATAGTTGCAGATCTCCGTGCTCCCGTCAGACTCCGAGTCTGAAAGGGAGAGGCTGACCTGCTCGCTTTGTCCAATGGGTTTGCCGGTGTCAACACCCATGAACGTGGTTGGATCCGATCGGTTAAGTCCGACTGGATCAGTAGATCGATTCCTCAAGTGGTCACCTCCTATCCCAATCTCTGGGGCCGCCTGCATAAAGGTCGCGGCGAGGTTCCTAAGACCGGAGGGAGATCCAGTCAGGGGCTCTGAGTCCCCATTGGGGTGGATTGAATCCGTGCCCGTGGGGATGATTTTGCAGAGTCCTTCGCCCTCTTCGAGGAAAGGTGTGAAGTGGGATCACAATCGGATTAATCTGCCGAAGGCACATGCCGAATTCTCCAAGCCGAAGGGCAATAGGTCCCATTGAACGCGTATACCTTCTTGTTGGAAGGTATCTCCGGGAGGGGAGAGACGAAGATTGCCGATACTGTCAGCGATGAAGTCCAGGGTGCCAAAGCGCAGCGACTGCCCCGGCCTTAGAGTGACGGACGACGATCTCGAAGAAGCCATCTAGCTTGAGCGATGATCTTGACGCAGGACCCTACCTGGCGCGCCAACTGTCGACTGGTGGCTAATCGGGGGCCACCGTCGAAAATGAATTTGTTACGGGGACACGCTCAAGAACCAAACCAGATGGTAGCATAAGATAGGGATTTATACAGGTTCAGGCTCTCAACTTGGAGGTAATACAACTCTAGGATTATGCCTCTGCGTGAATTCGCAGATGACAAAGGTGATGCGGGATGCAATATATGAGATCTGATCTAATCTGATGATGATGTTGCTGTGGATGTGTGCTTATGGCCTCTACCCCTTCCTTTATATAATGCAGGGGGGATAGAGTTACATGGCGGCACGCAGTACATGGTACCAGATTCGGTTATACCGATGCATGATATGCAAGTATTAACCTCCTAATTACATGGAGCTCGGGAACATCCTTGGCACCCAAGTTATGCGTAACCCAAGTGGTCTCTATCTCGATCAGCCGGCTTGGGCCGTCCCCCATCTGCTTCCTCATGGGCCTTCTAGAGGATACCCGGGGCCCATGTAGTCCACAGGCACCCTCCTCCTTCTCCCCAACAGCACGGCGGCAGCCGACGCCCGGTGGTGGGGAAGGAGCGTAGAGCAAATCCAATAATGGCAGATGCAACGCACGCGAATGTAGAGGCAGGGACGGAGGGAGGAGGAGGGGGTAGAGGTGAGGAGGCTATACTATCGGTGACCTTGGGACACCGTGTGGTAGTCACCCTAGTAAGAATTGGTTCACCAACTAGGCAAGTAACAAAATTAACTAGATATACGCTAGTACAAGAGTTGTAAAATTAAGTTCTATATGTCATTAACACACGAGGTGACAAATCTTTAAAACTTATAACTTTTAGGTCCATATCTATCTAAATTACCCTAAAAGAAGACAATGAGTAAGTGTCACTTGTACCCAGGGACATGCATTGCAGCCCCCAAAAGCACCGGACATTTTCTATATATGTTTTTTAGGATCATTTTCTATATATGTTGCTTCACTAGGAATGAGTAGAAGCAGAATAACTTGTAGAAAACAATTTATCGGAGGCCGCATTGATATGAGTGATAACCAGTTTTTTTAAAAAAAATTAGATGAAATTGATAATGAAATTTTTCTTTGGTCTATATATCACCAAAAATTTAGACCTTGTTCTATTCAACTTATATTATTTGACATATATATTTACCTATCTTATCTCCTAACTATGAGTGCTTTTTTAGATGGCCTCAAGAATAGGATCCGCTTTATTTGACTGGTGCTATAGAGCTATAAGAAAAAGTCTTTGGGATAAAAAATTGATTAAAAATAACCAAATTATTTTTAAATTTAAGTGAAGTTAAGTAAATAGGCAAATATGCTAGATGAGTCGGATATAAGGTCAGGAAAACTGTACCTTATATATACTAAAAAAGCAACCATTATTTATTATTTGTACTGAGAGCAACATGTACAAGCGATAACCATCATTTACATATACAACTCGCTAGCGTTGCGTGCCTCCGCGCGACGCATGTCTAGCGCTGCAATTTTTACCTGGCAAGGTGGATTCGTCCATTCGCGGCCGTTCGATCATGACCGAGGGCAAGATCCGACAGTCCATTCAAACGTTATATATAAAAGAATTTTTTCTGGCAAAGGGTAAACAAGGCGTGGCGACTACATGGTTGGTTTCAGGCGCTGGCTTTCGCGTGGGAGATGCAGGTTCGAATCCTAGTGGCTCCCATTTTTACCTGTTTTTCCACTTTCCCCTTCCACTCTTCTCCCCTCTTCCTTTTTCCTTTCTTCGTCCAAGGTAGAGAAGAAATGGAGCATAGCTCCTTGATGATGAGGACATCCAACCCAAGGATATGACCGCTGCGCCTACATCATCTCCGACAACGCCATCTTCATCGCCTGCGATCAATGCTGCGACATCTTCGTCGTCAAGGGGCCATAATCCAGAAACTCGGCCTATCAAGCCCAAATCAATGGATCAGCACCTGAAGCACGCACCTTGAAGAAAGTCTACATGCCAAGGAAGGTTTATATGGAAGCCCAAGATTCAAAAAGTCCGGTTCGGCCATCCAACAGCACATCAACTTCAAAAGGGCATAACTGGGGCTTCCAAACTCCGATTTCGGCGTGTGACCACTCATTGGAAATTTAGGAGATAATATTTCCAATGGATCCATCCCCATGCAGCAATTCGCTCCAGATCAATGGGAAAATGCAAAACATTGTCTCAGACTCATCTGTCAGGTGCTGCATCACTGTATTTTGGGGCCCATGGCCGGTGTATGGAAGGGTGGGCGTGGTAGCCGACCCTAGGGTGGTGGCCAACTCTGTTTTGGTCGCCCTACCCCTGGTCTCCCCACTATATATTGCCCTTGCTGTCGTTCTTTGTCATTTAGGTTTTGTTGTGCGTGGTTGACCCCTTGTGCGTCCCTCCTCGTGTTTACGAGTGACAGAACCTCACCCTTGATTTCGTTTGAGTTATTGGATTAAAATTGCTATCATCTTGTTGTTGCCTTTTCTTGGTTGCAGCAGGTTCAAGGATCGATCGGGTTTCGACTTGTCGGGGGTTAAATCACGGCCCATTGCCATGGCCCACTCCCTGACGGCCCAACCGAACAGCCTACCAGGGCCCAGCTCCCTGGAAGGTTCTATCAGGCCCATATGCGTCCTGCCGAGCAACTTCTCGGTTGGCACGGTGCGTAACGGCCTAGGATTCCTGTTCTAGTCCGACTCGAACAAGAGTTCTGCACGGCTACGTGAAGACCCGGACGTTGGTTTCCCGGATTGGAATAGAAGTCGTGATCCCCAAGACTTGGAGTATGCCTTATCTATCTCGGGGTGTATTTGGCATGTTGAGTTTGTTACGATCTGCCCAGCCCTATTATCCCTTGATAGGTCGGTTTGCTCCATACTATATAAACAGGGCCCCTACGGCGTGTAGAGGGGACGAGTTAGGTCAAGCCATCATCTGATAGCGTACCTAATCCTCGCATAATCTCGCCGAGACTTGTTCGTCTCGTCGAGCCACCTCTTGTATTCACCTTTGATATATAAGAAAGGCTAGACGTAGGGCTATTATCTCTCCCGAGAGGCCTGAACCAGAATAAAAACCCCTGTCTTCCTGTTGCTCGCTGTTCGTCGTTGATTGCTGTTCGGCGTGTCTTTTATCTCCCCTCCTTAAGAACCTTAGTTGACTTGGGTCAATATCCCAACCGTCGACACGACTTGGTTGATCGGTTCAGCGAGGTGATGTTGTGATTGCTTGGTTGCTGATCTCGTGGTTGGTAGCCGATCCATCTACTTCGTTGTACACTAAACCAACGTATCGTTCCTCACCAAAAGATCGGGCCGACCTAAGTGCGCATCAAGTGGTATCAGAGCGATGATTGCCTAGTGAGAACATCTATCCTTTGTTTTAGATCTATTCTTGTTCATCCTAGAGTCCACAAAAACTGCCCAAAAAAATTAGTTCATCGAGTGTTCCCTTTTTAATCGTAACATGTTTAGCCTATACTATTACTGCCTAGATCTTTTACTTGTTGAATTTGCGTTCATATTCAAGTTGTTGCTGGTCTTAGTGTTGGATCTTTAGAGTTTCGAGTTCGAGTCATGTTTTTGTCACAGTGTTTATCGTGTTCTTATTCGTAGCTATTCTGCTATATCCCACCCGATTATATCTTCCCAAAAATAGCGGATTGGTTACTGTTGACACCCAAATTTGGCAGAAAATCGGATGTTCAGAAAAGGACGAATATGTTGGAATTATTGGGCCAAATCGGAAATGATCTTTATCGGCAAAGAAGAAAAGCAGAATACCGATACTTGTAAGACTTCGGAAGAAATACGATATGATCAGAAGCGTGTCGCGGTAAATTAGGTTGTATCGGTATCGACTTTGTAACACTATAAATAGGACCTTAGGTCTCGATAGAAAAGATAGACTTAATACACAAAATACTTTCTCGAATCCGATCGACCTCGTCGAAAGGCCTCAACTCGCAGGTATAGCTATCTCGATTGGATAATCGATTCTTTCCTGTAACCCGTATGCATGGCTGCATCATGTTGATCTCATGTATACAAACCATGTTAGACTGTCTCGGGATTTACCGATCTTTAACATGTTCTCGCATATTGCACTGTCTCGATTCAATCGATCTGTAATGTGTGTTTATCCTGTAATACCGACTGTTAAATATTTCATACGCTTTCTCCTGAATCCGATATATGCAACTGCCTCGTTTAATCGATCTTGTGTATGCCTTGTTTAGGATTTTGCATGTGTAAGTGTTTACTGATCTGTATTACATCTCTTATTAGTTTTAGACCTTTGCATTGGTTTATTGGTTTATATTGAGATTCAGATCTGAATACTGTCTTGGCTTGACCAATCTGTTCAGTTTATTTCTTGGTTTAATCTGATATATTGATATTAAGGTTTATTGCTAATATCATAACAAAAATACCAAAAAGAACTAAAGGATTTAAACTTGAATGTTCACTTAAATTTATTCGTTCTATCAGGCTTTAAGCCGATAGATCTGCTAATCGGGATTTAGCAAGCCGATTACAAATAACCTGATCTGGCTATTTAAAAGCCGATTAGGCTTGTATTACTGACGATTTTCTCCTTGTCGATTCACAGGTCAAATCGACTGGCATGCTTGGTTTGAGTTGCGACGCAATCATTGGATTGACGCTTCTGCACGTGTGTTCACAGAAACACTCGTCTTTGTGTCAACAGTTACCTTCCAATAGTCTCACACTTTCCACCTACCAAAACACCCTCCACATCCCCCCTGGCCGAGCCCCACCCCTCCCCTATCTCGGCCAAGCTCAAAAAGGTAACTCCAAAAACCGTTTCCAATTCGTCCTCACGTGCAATTTTGTGACTGCAGCAGTAAAACAGTTATAACTATTGCATATGAAATCGGATTTGAACGTTCTTATGCTCGTTGGAAAGATCACGACATTTCCTATCAGATCCAACTTTGGCACGGCCAAAAATTTGATCCAAAAATTCGACTTATTTCGGGCTCTAACTGCCTAGAGACATTCAAGGGTTCGTTTGCACCTACAGATCAATATCCTATTTCAGGGTTTTCCACCAAACAACTTAAGCAAATCTTTGGGAGAAATCCTTTGTGGTGCCTTTGTTCTCAGTTTAGGAAAGAGTAAAAAAAGAACTAATTATAAAAGAGGCCAGCGCAACAAAAGAGCCGCGCTGTCAAAGTTAAAGAAAAAAGAAAGGAAGGAAGAGCCGCACCTTTAAAAACAAAGGTTAAAAAAAATGAAAAAAAGAAAAGAAAGGTTAAAAAAATGAAAAAAAGTGAAAAGTGAAAAAAAAAAGAGTGGGGAAAAATTGAGGAGCTTCATTTGGGTGTTCAGCAGCTATTCTATGACTACGTCTGTGATTAGGCTCGCAACTCTAGCACGGTCTAGCACAGGACGAGCAGAGTACTATCGTTTGAATGCTTACTCAACTTGTATTACCTAGTGTGGTTATAGTATCTCTTTGCTATATATTGATACCTGTCCAAGTTCCACTTACTATTAACCAGAAGAAAAGTACCTTGCAATCACTTTGTCACCCTTGAGTGCAGATTACTGTCATTCCCTGATTACTCTTTGACAAGCTGCAGGGTAAGAACCGGTAAGAACTTGGTGCAAGCTTGAGCATGTGAGATACTCCACTATGAACATATTCGTAGTTCGTAGGAACTAATTCTATTGTGAGTTTCTCTGTTTCTTACTCCTAACCACTGTTCGCCTAAACAGTCGTTTAGCCCGTTTACACGACGTTTAAACGCTACTCGCTAGCCAACTGCGCAGGCCGTTTAGGCCGATTAATCCGTTTAATCCCGTTTAATCCATTTTTTAGTCCGTTTAAACAGCCGTGTAATCCGAATATTGGCTAAACGAAGGTTGACCGACTGTTTACCGTTTACCGTTTAGGCTAACACTGCTCCTAACCATGTCAGGCCCTCCAAGCAATCACGGGAGCAATGATGGCAGTGTGGGTGAACCTCAGGACCCCCTAACACCAAAAGAACGACGATGGGTCACGCACTTCTAGACGTTGTGCGCTCAGCACGAGATGCAAACTCGTGACTCCCTCGATGCGATCCAAGCTCAATTAGCACCCCTCACACGGCTTCAAGCACAACTAGAGAAATTTCTTCAGGGCGCTGCCCCTAACAATGTAACCGCTGGTCATGCTTTGGGCCAACGCGGCGCTCCTCCGGCTATCCATACACCTCTTGTTCCATCAGTTGTTCGTGTTCCTTTAAACAGGGATCAAGAAGAGAAGAACTATGCCACCGACATCGAGGACGACTACATGGTAAATGTGAACAATGACAATGCTCATCATCGACTTTGCCATAACATGCAAGGTATGGCTAGAATTCAGCATAATCAAAGGGAAGAACGTGGTGATTCTATGGCAAAAATGAAATTTACTATGATTCCTTTTGATGGTGCATATAATCCTAATGCTTATCTGGATTGGGAGTTGGCGGTAGATAAAAAATTTAGTTGCTATGATTTTTCTGAGCGTAAAAGAGTTCGAGGTGCCACAAGTGAATTTAATAGTTTTGCATCTATTTGGTAGCAAGAGATTTGTAGTGCCAACCGTAATGTTCCTACAACTTGGGCTGAGTTGAAAAGAATCATGAGAGCTAGATTTGTTCATACATATTATGCTCGTGAATTATTGAATAAAATGCTGCGCTTCACTCAAGGTGATACAACTGTTGAAGAATATTACCAGGAATTACAAATTGGCATGTTGCGTTGTGAGATAGTACAGGATGAAGAAGCGAAAATGGCTAGATTTTTATGTGGGCTTAACCGAAAGATACGGGATATACTTGATTTTAAAGAATACAATTCCATCTCTTGTTTGTATCATCTTACTTTCAAGGCAGAAAGGGAAGTGCAGGGTCTACAATTGACGACGCGTGGAAATTTTGGAGGCCCTTCCACATCCAAAAAGGTCCACATCAAAACGAAGGTGACATCTTCCGCTCCTGGACGTACGCCTTCACCTGCTACACCTACGTCACCTACACCTACACACCTTCCCGACTCAAGCAAATCAGATGCAAAACAAACACCGGTGAAGAGTGCATTATCCATCGCATCTACTGTTCGTACAAGGGAAGTACAATGTTTTCGATGCAAGGGATGTGGTCATGTGATGCGTGATTGTCCAAACCAGCATGCTCTAGTAATACGGGAAAATGGTGAGTATTCTAGTGCTAGTGACATTGATGAAAATAAATATGCACTTGTTGTCACTAACACTTGCCTTTACGATGGTGAGTAATACAAGAAGAAGACGTTTACGATGCAGCCATGGTAGAGAAGTATCCAGCTCTTGAGTCAAATCAGTGCCATACCATCTTCCAAACAAAGTTTGTAGTTCACGAACGAGCAGTGCATGTTATTGTTGATGGTGGTAGCTGCAACAACCTTGCTAGTGTGGACATGGTCGAGAAGCTTGGATTGGCCACGTGCCCGCTACAACAACGATATGAAATTGAATGGCTTGATTCTACTGGTAATATTAAGGTAACAACAACCGTTCGAGTACCTATCTCTATTGGTTCATATCATGATCATGTTGTTTGTGATGTTGTACGTATGGATGCTTGTTCTCTTTTGTTGGGTAGACCGTGGATCTATTATATCAATGCCACTTATCATGGTAGGACCAATCAATACACTTTCATGTTTCAGAGAAAGAAAATTATTTTGGAACCAATGACGCCTGCTGAGTTACGTAAGGTTGCTGCACAACATTCTAAAAGAGAGCACAATAATAATAAAACTAAGATGATGAGTTTAGTTAAAGAACCAAATCCATCTAAATCACGAAGTGATAAATCTGATTGGTCATTAAAATGTGTAGTTTTGTTAGCTACCAGTGTTATTGCACACGATGATATCAATACAAGTTTGCAACCATCTGTTTCTTTGCCTCCTGTTGTCACTAACATTTTGCAGGAACATGAGAAGGAGTCGAGGACGACTCCAATTCAGGAACGGGGGATGATGAGGACATCCAACCCAACGATATGACCGCTGCACCTACATCCTCTCCGACAACGCCATCTTCCTCGCCCGCGATCAATGCTGCGACATCTTCGTCGTCAAGGGCCTTAATCCAGAAACTCGGCCTTTCAAGCCCAAATCAATGGATCAGCACCTCAAGCACGCACCTCAAGGAAAGTATACATGCCAAGCAAGGTTTATATGGAAGCCCAAGATTCCAAAAAGTCCGGTTCGGCCATCCAACAGCATGTCAACTTCAAAAGGGCATAACTGGGTTCCCGAACTCCGATTTCGGTGTGTGACCACTCGTTGGAAAGATTAGGACATAGTCTTTCGAATGGATCCATCCCCGTGCCAAAATTCGCTCCAGATCAACAGGAAAACGCATAACATTGTCTCAGACTCAATCTGGCAGGTGCGTCACTGTATTTTGGGGCCCATGGCCGATGTTTGGAAGGGTGGGCGTGGTGGCCGACCCTAGGGTGGTGGTCAACTCTGTTTTGGTTGCCCTACCCCTGGTCACCCCACTATATATTGCCCCACTGTCGTTCTTTGTCGTTTAGGTTTTGTTGTGTGTGGTTGACCCCTTGTGCGTCCCTCCTCGTGTTTTCGAGTGATAGAACCTCACCCTTGATTTTGTTTGAGTTATTGGATTAAAATTGCTATCATCTTGTTCTTGCTTGTTCTTGGTTGCAGCAGGTTCAAGGATCGATTGGGTTTCGACTTGGTTGATCGGTTTAGCGAGGTGACGTTGCGATTACTTGGTTGCTGATCTCGGGGTTGGTAGCCGATCCATCTACTTCGCTGTACACTAAACCGATGTATCGTTCCTCACCAGAATATCGGGCCGACCTAAGTGCGCATCACTTGGTCTTCTGCACTTGCACACCACTAAGTTTGATGGGTTCGAGCCCTAGGCTCCCCCAATTTTTGGATTTTCCCTCATATTTTAATAGCACACTTTCAAAAAAATAGAAAATAGTCCAAAATTTTATAGCACGCGCTGAAACAAATAGAGAATGGTCCAAATTTTATTGTATGAGAGTTAGCACAACATTTTTTGTCTTTCGTGCTCACAGATTTTAGAACGAGAAAAAGGAAAAAATGGCTCATAGTATCGTCGCGAGGTCTAAAAAAAATAAGTTGCTTCTAAGAATTGTAGGTTTGTTCAAGAATAAATTAAGAAATAACAAATTCTTTCCTTTCATTCACCTTTTAGTGGCCAACTCAAAAATACTTAGAAACTAAAATTCTATTAAGTAGAACCGTAATTTCATTGTGAAGCCATAAAAAGATTTAGGCATAAAAAATGAAGAACTAAAAAAAATAGCATCAGATTAATGAACCATGACCATAGTTTTATGATAAGGGTCATTAAAAATATATAAGTTTAGCTAAAAAATGAATTAGGGATAATAGAAATGAAAGAAAATTCATTGTAAGAGTCCATAAAAAAAGTTGCCCATTTTCGAAATTTTTAGTATTAACACAAAACGGATTACCGAATACAACATTCTTTCTTTTGATTCTACCTTTAGTAATTAATAAAAAAAACGTGGAACAAGTTAGTCACTTCTAGGAATCCTATGTTTTGTTCAAAAAAAATTAGGAAACAACGCATTCTTTCCTTTCATTCTACATCTTATTGGCTAACTAAAAAAAATTTTGAAATCAAATTTCTATTAAATAGAAGTGCAATTTCATGGTGAAGCCATAGAAAGATTTAGGTATTAAAAATAAAGAACTAAAAATAAAGCTTCAAAATATGGAAACTTAACCATAGTTTAATGATAAGAGTCCATAAAAATATTTACGCGTTAAAGATAGATAGTTTTCTGTAAGAAATGAATTAAGAATAATGGAGACGAATGAAATTTCATTGTAGGATCCTATTAAAAAAGTCCATTTCTAAAATTTTTTGTATGCATAGAAAACGGATTAGTGAATACCTCATTCTTTCTTTCCATTCTACCTTTATTAGTTAGTCAAAAAGCCTAGAACGAGTTAGTCGTTTCTACAAAAACAAAAAACTTTAAAACTTCCGTAAATGTAATCAAAATTGTATGATAAAGGTTCATAAATGAATTTAAACATTAAAAATGTTAGATTTTCCGATATTATTTACTAATAATAGAAATAAAAAGGCTTTTATATATATAATTATAGTTTAAAAGCATGTATTCATGAAGATGTCCACAAGAAAGTATATCTATTTTAAAACATTTGGCATTCACAATAGTTGTATGAGAAAATAATTCATTCTTTTCTTTTATTCTTACTTTTGTATCCGCTTAAAAAATTCTAAAAAAAAAAGCTTTACAAACAGCACCGTAATGTCATGATAATGGCCTATAAAAAGATTTAGACATTGCAAACTAATTTTTTTTTACAAAAAGGAACAATTTATTAGTTGTTTTTTGATACATCTTTATTTTCTCAGGTATAGGAGGGATGCAGTGGCGAGCCATGGGCGCGCCGACCATGCTTGTCTAGAATAATAATGTGACATTTGGTTCCATGTATTCGGTCTAGCAAATCTTCTGCCAAAACAAACTATTGAAATATGGCAGTCCCAACATTTTCTATAGACTAACAACAAAAGGGTAAAGGAATCACCAAATTGAAGACAAGCTGATCTTGTGCCATCAAGAAAGTCGCTTCTCCACTGACCTGCTATCGAATTGCAAGAAAAACACAAGATAAATGTGATCATTTGAACCATCCCTTGAACCATACATATCAGCATATATCCACCTCCATGATAAGTCCGAAGTTGCATGTGGTGATTAGTCAGTTTAATTTATTTTTCTACAAATTTTAAAAATGAAATGAAGGAGTATCACATGTCCACCTTATCAAATATTTTATATGTCAACTTTACCCTAGAAAACGATAGGTATTAAAAGCCAGATTTTACTGTACACTAATATGAACCATTCATCCATTTTAATCTAAAAGTTTAGATTGTTTTTTTTATACTACAATGGTTGTATTTATACTATAATTCTATTATATGTTTTGCATGGGATATTTTTTAAATGAATGCTTTAGATATGATATTTACCGATGAATAGAGTTAAAGTGCTTTACGGCGATTTTTGTCGAGGCAACAGACTAAGCTGGCGTTGGTGGGCCTTGCGAATGATTCAGCCATTCATACGGTGACCTATGACACATGAGTGACCTCTTCAAAGTTCAATGCAATGGATTAGCCATGTCCAACCTAGAGGAGGCGGCGGCGGCGCCTGGTTTCTAGTGGATCACCGTGCACTCCGTTCCGAACGTCGAGGCCGTAGCGCCATCTGATGTCCAGTGGATCATCTTGTCCTCTGTGCCTGATGTCGAGGCCGCGTCGCCGCTCCTCAAGTAGGGCTTCGGCAAACCCCTATCCCTCGACATCAAGCAAAGCATCCCTCGGCATCTCCGTCCTCAAGGTGGCGAGCAGCCTCATCCCCAACCTCAAGTCCGTCACCCAGATAGTTCGCTACCCCTCCATGAGCTTCCCGGAGCACCCAGAGTGGCACAACACAGAGACGGATCTATAATTTTTTTATGCCTGGGCAAACTAATAAATATAACTTAACAAAATCAAAATATTTAACATATCAACAATTTTTTCTATTTTTATAATGACTTATTACATAAATCTCTAATTTTTTCATTATATAATTTTGAGGTCTAATTTGACTTAATGGTGATGAAGGAGTTTTGATAATACAATATAATGTTATGAAGGGGATTTGATGATACAATAATCATCTATTTATATTCATATTATACTGTTATATTGTCACCATGTGGCACAATCCAAACCATATAAAACTAAATCTAGAATCATCTAGGAAAATCAATACTTTTTGTTTGCAAAATTATCTAGCAAGTATCTTTCTATCTTATTTTATTCCTATTTTATTTTTTACTTATTGATCAAACATAATACTACATAATAAATATTTAGTTCTATATATTTATATATTTCATAGGGTAAATTGCATCAATACTATTATAAAATTTCCACTTTGCAAAAAATTCACTTTTCTATCTATGACATGTGGGTCCAGAGCACACATTTCATTGTTGCATGGAGTACATTTTTTGCGAATCAACAACTTTATAATGGCATGTGTATAATTTTCCTATTTCATATAATGCATGTGTATAATTTCACTATTAGTACAATTAATTTTTTCAAAGCTTGCAATTTAGGAGCTATGAAATTGCCATTATGGGAATTAGCTAACAGGAGGATGGACATGTGTATATGTAATGTGTGGCTCGAGAATTTTTTAGACTATATTTATATATTGGCTACGGGTGATGTTAACCAGTCGATTTAGGTGTTGTGCTAGATTCGAAAAAAAACTTTTGCACCATAGCTGTTGCTCAAACTAGACCTATGCACCGACCATGTCGGGCTTGAAAAAGCCCGCTCCCACCGGACTGGGCCCAAGCCCATCTTGGTCCAACTAATCGGGCTACAAAAAGAGGCCAAGTTGAGCGCAACTACAATTTAGGAGTTGTTTGTTTCAGCGTTGAATAAAGTTGAGTTTTACTGTAGCAAAAATTAAGAGTTCTCAAGAAGTGCTCTAATAATTCTAAAAAAGTAATTAAAAATAGTTTTACAATATTGAGAAGAACTACAAATTACTATAACATGTAGGCTATATAAAAATAACAAAAATTGATATAGTAAAATTCAACTTAACTTTAAGATGAAACCAACACGGATGTGCCTAGACTCGGCCGGCCTGAAACGGACGGGCGGTCATTGGACCGGCCGGCAGTCTTGCCACCCTCCTCCTCCACGGCGGCCTGCCAGTCATTGTCCGCCGCTCGCCGCTTGTTGCCTCCTTGTTGGCGCCGCCTCACCGCCGTGCGTTGCCTCGCCTCTGGTACCACTGCCTCACCTCGTTTGGATCCTAGATCTAGAGCCGCCTCTCTCTCGCACGCGTGTGCACGCGTTTGGTATTCCCCCTGTAGTGTGATCTCAGATTTGATCCGAAATCAACGGAATAGTTAACATCTTGCCTCCCTTGTTGCATGCCCCTTCATGAGGCTTCCGTGGTAGTGCGTTGAGCAGTCCGATTTTATTTGGTGCAATTCAAATAGCCATAATGATGATGCACGGTATTTTTATTACTTTTATGGAAAAAAGTTAAATGTATCCATTTTTTGAAAAAATATTTATTTATGTGGTACAGTTAAATGTACATGTAATTGACATTGTGATTGACCTCAACTTGCACCTAAATCTGAAACCAAAATCCTATGGATGTGAGTTGTGATTCAATCCCATCCATATCGTGTTTCTTGACATCCCTAAGCTTGAATATTTTTTTTTGTCTTTGTCATGAGGCAAAAAGAACGGATGAAAACTACGACTTTAACTCCAAGGATGCATTTGGATCAGGGTTAAAGGGATGGATTAAGAGATTAGTCACCAAAGGCCACTGGATTACGTAGGATTAAGTCAACCTAGTACAGACTATTTATTCTGGCCAACATAGGATTATCTAACCCAACAATAACTTATCCATATCTAACAAATAAACTAACCCAACCAAATAACTGAATTAGTTGCCAAACAAAAACTTAGGGTAAGCTAGGATAAATTAACCTAACAGGATTAAGACTAGACAATCCAATTACTCTAAACTCAAACCAAATGCATCCCAAGTGGCATTGTCGATCAACCGCTAATTCAGGAATGGGTGCAAGTCGTACAAGACAGTGGACGACAATAATATTCGACTTAACATCTCTGCGGTAACATATGAACTGTACTATAACATTGTAGGATTATATTGTTCTGGTCGAGATAGAAACGGCCTAACCGTATCCGTGGTTCATAACAGGTAACCCAATACCAACACCATACATGCGGCTACCACAGTACTAGGGCATGCATGATTATGATGCGCAGTGTGCCGGTGCGCCACCCAGTTTGATGGCTTGGGTTCGACCGCTTTTAGGGAAATGACTAGACTTTTTTAGGGAAATGCCACCATGGTATTTTTCTTATATTTACTTAAGCCTCTTGTGAATTTTGCTTAACGAAAAATCACTCCTAAACTCTTGTAACATTTTTGTTATTCGACTTGGTAGGAGGTAAAGACCAACTACGATAAACGATATAATTCGGTTTAATTTCTAACACGGTCTGTATCCATGGACTGAAACTTTGGCCGGCATCTTATGTTTAATTTGAATGAATTGTGGCCGGAACTTTTCTACCTGCACTTTTCTACGTAGCTTTCTTTATGTCAATTGCTAGTTAGTCCTAGCCAAAAAAACCTCTTGTTTACGATTCAAAGTAATTACTTCGTCCCCCGGTAAGTCGGTAACAAATAATTGATATTTGGCCCTTTCAGGTTCGTGGTTCTGATACAGCTCTGATTTGGTTTGTAAAATTTGTCATATTTGTACAAGCCATTCATGGCAACATTTTATAATTATTTCTTTAGACTTTGTGTCTGATTTTTCTCATGTATCTTAAAAATATTTTAGACTTTGTGTCTGATTTTTCTCATGTATCTTAAAAATATTTTTAAATAATTTTTTAGCCAATCCAAATCTCTTTTAAAGACACTTAACTTTTTCAACTACAATCAAAACAAACCACTACCGTGAATTAAAGAGGACCAAATATATCATGGTCTAACTTAGAACAACTAAATTGTAGAGACTACTTTTCGAAACAAATTAATATATACATTTTATTTTTATTCACCCAAATCTAAACAACTAAAAATGGTATTCGTAACATTAAAACATTAACAGCGTCAATTATTTTTTACTAGAGGAGTACTAAGTAGCGCTAGCTAATAAAAAGTATATAATTTAACTCAGTACTGATGTGACGATAGATAATGTGATCATTTGAACCATGCATATCAGCATATTATCCACCTCCATCATAAGTCGTCCGAACTTGCATGTGGTCAGTCAGCTCGATTTATTTTTCTACAAATTTAAAAAATGAAATGGAGTATCATCTGTCCACCTTACAAATGTTTTGTTCCACCATGGGAAAACAAATATTTTATATGTGAACTTTACTAGAAAACGATAGGTATTAAAAGCCAGGTAAATTTTTTAAAAAATTACTGTATACCTCAGTGGATATGAACCAATCATCAATTTCAATCTAACGGTACAGATTGATTGTTATTTTTTATACTATCAACATAGTATTTTTATTACAACGAGAAAGATGGCCCGTACGTTTGTGCGGCTAGGTTTGTGTTAGCATATACTCCCTCCTTTTCAGTATGTAAGGCATAATTTGTTTTTACTTTTTTTTCCAATCTGTAAGGCGCAGCTGCATTGACTGTTCAGAAGTTTCAGAAATACCCCTGTATGGACGCTCACTGTGAAGGAAACTAATTAATTCTAGGATCACACGTATGGACGCTCGCTAATTAATTAGGGGCAAATCATCTCATTAATTAGGGGTAAATCAGGAATCATAAGTGCTACACACAGTCTCCTTAGTATTCACGAAAAACAAATTATGCCTTACATACCGGAAAGGAGGGAGTAGAGTTTATCTCTAACTCATAATTTTTTTTAGTAATCTCCAACTCATAATCTCTCTAACATATCAAATTAGATTAATTAAGAGTTCACCTGTAATATATTAGATCCGCTTTAATAGTTAGTTATAGAGATTATTCATTTATCTTTTTTTATCTGATTTGATGGACGACAATTGTCGGTTATTTGATTTTGTGGATATTGATCTGATGGTGGAGGTTTTTCGGAAAGAAATCGATGCAAATAAAAGCTTTGGATTTTGACCAAAAACTAACGTGTTGATCGAATGCAAGGTCAATTAGCATGGAACACCGCAAAGGCATACAGATCTAGATAAACTATCATGATAAATTGATAATGGAGTACGATCTTAGTAGATGCGATGATTAAACCGGATGATGATTAAACCGGATCAAGAGAGATCGATGGCCTACGGGGTGAGGGCGAGGAGAGGTGCGCCATGGCCGTCCATGAGTAATATCATGAGGGAGGTCGCTGGCGAAGAGCTTTCGGTGGCGGGAGTAGTTGTCAACGCGGAAGGCCAGGCCGCCGCCGGCGTCGTAGACGGAGAAGCTGTCGGTGCCCTGAAACCACATGTGCCTGTCAGCATATAGGGTTTATCTCTAACTCATAATCTTTTTTAGGTAGGAAAATACTATTGCGCAAACTCATGTTAGAACTTTTTGCAGGCACAACATGCAACAACAGCTTTTTTACGCGGCCCCCACGCAATAGTACCCCTGTTCTACCTGTAGTTTTTTTTCCACCATCTCAAAATGTTTCTTCTAATGAATGAAAAGGTGGAAAAACAATATAAATTTACTGAAACTTTTAGCGTCCGCACGATTTCGCAATTTGCATAAAGGACGACGATCGTCAGCGACACCACATATAGTAGAACGCACAAACAACCCTCGCGCTAAAAGTTTCATTTTCTCACAACATTTTTTACGATGAATGGAAATGTGGAAAAACAATACAAACTTGCTGGAACTTTTAGCGTTTACACGAAATCGTAAATTTCAGGCGCCTGCGAAATAGCAATAGCATTACAGGTAATCTTCAACTCGATCGCAATCTCTACCAAGTTTATAGGCATGCACATAGATTTTTGTGTTAGAGATCTCCAACTCATACTTATTAGTACCGTCTCGTACATTTTTGTGTACTACGCAGTTTTTACACGTGCACATAGATTTCTTAACGCACTACAGGAATCTGAAACAGTGTCGACGGCTAATGCCCCGGACACAGGTCCAGAAACCGCCGACATTACTCTTTCTCGGCGGCTAGCCGCCGACAAAACTTGGCCGACATAGCATAATTGCCCCGCCGACAAAACAGCTATATCGGCGGCCCAAACAGCCACCGACATACCACATAGCAAACGGCCCGATCCTATCACGGCGCTCTGACTAGTGGGCTCCACATGACAAGCGAGAAGGCGACACGTGTCTAGAGCTATTTCGGCGGCCATACGAAGGACCGCCGACACAGATCCTTCCAGCAGAATTCCAAGGCACCTCTGGAAAGCATCTATGTCGGCAGTATAACTACGGCCGCCTACAGAAATTATGTCTGTGTCGGCGGCCTGTAGTGCAGCCGCCGAGATTGATCTAGATCTATGTCCACGGTTTAAATAAGGCCGCCGACACTGATATATTGGCAGAGGCGCATATTGCTGCCTATTATTGAAAACATTAACTTCAACCTGCAAAAAAACCCAATTCCCAGCATATATTCAATTCCCAGTTCCCACATTCACATCGACACATATTTAGAAGCTGGCCACCACTATTTCGAGCCCATATGCAACCATATCATCGCAAAACACTAAATAAATGGTAAATACAACCATTTTATCGCGAAACATCGATCCACACATATTTACAAGTCACATGTTGTCACTAAAGTATAAACAGAGTCGCACAAAGTTCGAATATATAGAGTATGCGAAGAATGAAATGAAGAACCTAACTACATCTCGTGCGGGCCGCCGCCACTCAAGTCGTAGTCAGGATTGAGGATATTGGTGACAAACTGCTCTAGCGGAGACCCCGTGCCACTGTCGACATCCCCCTGCGAAGCAATCACTGCTGGCGCAGCCGTACCCGAGCCGGACGCCTACAAAAGAGGATGAAATATCATATTTGTATAAATTAGAGGCATTGCATTATTTGGATGAAACGACATGGTCGCAAACTTACCCCCGGTGAAGGCCTCGGTGCAGGTGGAAAGTACGCCATTGGGAATTGCGGTGGTGGCACGAAAGCAGGAGCAAAGGTAGGGGCAAACTGTGTGGCTGGGGCCCCCTGCGTCTGCGTCATCACCGCAGGCATCTGTGGGTGGCTGGAGGTGCTGGTCCCCGCCTGCTGGAACCCATGCTGATCAATAGGACATGTTAGCAAATGAGTTTAGCTGGAAGGAATAATTTGCGAGAAACGCATGTGTAAATACCTGTTGGTACAGCCGCAGGAGGAGCAGGTTCTGTTCTTGGACGGCCTTCAGATTTTCCATGGCTGCATGCCGCTCCCTTCGCGCCTCCTCTCGCTCCTTTCGCTCCTGCTCTCGCTCCGCATCTCGCTGCGCCTTCTCCTCTCGAAGCTGCCGGTTCTGTTCTTCCAATTCAGCGATGTGCTTGTTCTGAGCTGCGGAGCCCTGTCGTCGACGTCTCCTGACCTCTGGCTTGTACGCGTCGGGCGGCACGACGGCGTTCATACCGCCGTACCTGCCGTGAGCCCGTCCGCCAAACTGGTCGTACAGGAGCACAGGGTCAACGGGCATCTCCTCGGGGTTAACCGCCCGTGCTTCTCCCTCAAGGCCTCAGTGTATGTATCCTGCCAAAAATTGAGATGTGTGATATTTGTTACAGAACGACGGTTATCTAAAGAATTGAAATAATAAGTTTGAAGAACTTACAATCATCTCCTGAGCAGGCGCCGGCATCGGTGGCTGGAACCCGTCTGGCCGCACACGGGGCGTGTGTGCAGCCCTCCAAACCGCGAATCCCGAGGGTTCAACCCCCGTCTAAAACTCCTGCGTGGAATTAAATAATGACCTAATTAGATATAGTTATGAAATATAATTGATTGTAGGGGTTAAAAGATAGGTGTGCTTACTAGGTCTCGTGCCACGTGACCCATGCCGAGGCCTCCCATGTAGGTGTTGCACAAACCTGCGCCGGCGTCCCTGTTTTCCCGGTTTCCCTTAGACATGTCGATCCACTCCTGGGACGCCCACATGCTACATAGGTCCCTCTAAGCACGTGGACACATATCCATCCAGTCTGGACGCCATGGGAGGTACTGGTCTGCAGTGAGGTACTCCCGACCTGCTGCTGTCCTAGTCATTTTTCTGCCCCTCTTGCGGTAGTGCTTCATCACCGCATCTACACGGGTAAGCCTGAGGGCCTCCTTCACGAGCTTGGTAGCCATCCTGTGGATGACTACCCGAGCCCGGGCATAGTCCTCGCCAGGAGGAAGCTGGTACCTCGTCTGAAACAAAATAGACACATGATTAGATAAATGCATGCATGTGTAAAGATATAAACACGAACGTCGACGAGAATAAAAGAAATTTGGCATTTTACCCAGAACTCGTCGACGACTGCCTCGGCGACAGTTCCTCCATCCTCGTACCCCATGAGCTCGTAGTCGGCCTAACTTAGCGTGGGGCGTTTATTCCCGCTCTCGCCAACTCGCCCGGGGTAGAGTTTCCTGATAAGCACACCAAGCTGCTTTCCCGGCTCAGGCGCAGCCCCCTTGTTTTCACAAACCATCCCACTACATATAGAATATATTGAAATGAAATGCATCGAAATAAAATACATCGAAACGAAAGATTTCTGGTTAGCACACATACCTATCACCCATTGTAATATGTACGATGGCCCTCTCTTCTAGGGAATTGGGGGCTTTCGACAATTTGTTCCGGCCCCGAACTCTCTTGGAGCTAGAGGACTCCGCTCCAGAGTGGAGAGCCTCCCACTCATCCTCGGCCACCTCCTCGTCGCCCCCCTCCTCCTCCAAAGAACGCCCTTGATCCAGCTCCTTGTCGGTCTCCGAACCCGACTCCTCCAGCCCACTCCCCTCCAAACTTGTCTCATCCACGTAGTCCTCTGGCAAACCCGCATTGTCGTCATCGGGCACCAGAATGAGGGGCCTCCTCCGGCTAGTGCCTGATGTGGGCATCTCCGCACTCTTCTGCTGTGAGGCGGTGGCCGACACCTCGTCAAGCTCCAGCTGTGGGTCGGCGGCGGCCACCTCAGCAAGCTCCTCCTGCTGTGGGTCGACGGCCGCCACCTCGGCAGGCTCCTCCTGCTGTCGACTCCTCGTGCCACTCCTCCCGAAGATTTTCTTCCGCCCCGCCCTCACCTTCGCCAAAGCTTTCGCCATAGGACCTGTCATCCTGCAAATGTCAAAGATATAAATGTATTAAACTCTTAGTTAAAGTAAATAACATATATAAATATACAACACCAGATATTGAATGCCTTAAAAATCTTCTGCTTCATCTTCCTCTTCCTCCTCCTCCTCCTCCTCCTCCTCCTCCTCCTCTTCCTCTTCCTCATTGTCCTCTTCGGTTTCTCCCTCTTCTCTTTGCCCTTCCTTTTCATTTCCTTGTACTTCCTCATCTGGTTCTACTAGCACATCCCCAATATCAACGTGCAACTCCCCTAATAATTCTTGTTCTTGGAATGGTTCGACGTCTAGGTTTGGCTCGTAGTCTTCTTCCGTGAGGTCATGCAATCCACCAACTGGATGACATTTATGGACAATCCACCAATTTTTGTATTTGGGGTGGGCATACGGCAGATAGAACACTAGCTCAACTTGTTCAGGGAGAATAAACACGTCGGGCCTTTGATAAAGGTGCTTATGGTTAATTTCAACTAGTCCTAGTTCCGGTGTACGCCGCACCCCACTCTCCGGATCGAACCATCTGCACCGGAACAACACGAGCGAAAGTTGGTTGTTGCCTTCATAACTTATTTCGAGGATCTCCTCAATAACCCCATAGTACTCTACGTCTGGACCACCAAGGGCGTCTGCGACATAACTCACGATGCCGCTATTCACCGTGGTTGCATTTGGACGGGCTGACTCGGCCGCTTCGGACCGATATCGATATCCATGGCAATCATAGCATATATGAACCTTAATTCTACGGCTGCATCCACGTGACATTTGTCGGAGATCATTGTGCACGCTAGAGTATCTTTGACACTGCAGGACAAGCATGTACAAAAGATTCATTAAAACAGGTACTGTTGGGTTAGGTAATTAGACGGTATGTTTAAGAAAAACTTATGTGGTAAAAGAACCATGTAAGAAAGTTAGGATGGTCTGGTCCACGCCCTCGTCGTTTGAGGTTGTCAATTTGTTTCCCCGAGGGCTGACCTGGTTTTCTCCATTCTTCTTGAATAAATTGACTACAAGTGTAGGTGTTTAATTAGTGAATTTGAGAAATATAACTATGCGTTTAAAACTTAATTGAGAAATGTTTTCACTTACTCCATGTACACGTTCATTTCATCCATATTGTCGTACACATACAGCTGGATCATAATTTTTTCATCTTCACCCAATTGACGTGTTGTGCTTTTGCCAACGTTACGTCCAACTTGATCATTGAACACATCAAGATCGGAATTACTTATGCGTCGTGCCTTCTTATACCTCGGTTGTGGCACATGGACCTTGTTCTTTGTGGCACATGGACCTTGTTCTTATACGTCGTGCCTTCTAAGATTTTTCATCATCCGTTCAACAGGATACATCCACCTGTACTATGTCGGTCCCCCTATTTTTGCCTCTGATGGCAAGTGCACCAATAGATGTTGCATGCAGTTGAAAAAACCAGGAACATATAGCTTCTCGAGTTTTGTGACAATAACAACGATTTCCTTCTCCAATTCCTCCATTCTCGAGGCTTATATCTCTTTGGCACACAGCTCTCTATAGAAAAAGCTCAGCTCCGACATAGTTCTCCAAATAGCGTCGTCAACATATCCACGCCATACGGCGGGGAATAAAAGCTCTATGAAAACTTTGTAGTCGTGGGCCTTCATTCCATTTAACTTGCATTGGTCCATACTAACGGCATGACGAAGGCTCGTCGCATAACCATCTGGAAATTTCAACTTTTCCTTCATCCACACTAGAATCTCTCTTACTTGGGCACGTGTCAGACAGTATTTTGCCCTAGGTCTCATCCCATTGTCATTGAGATTCATCTCTGGTCGATCGCATATCACAGCACAGTCCAACCGAGCTTTTGTGTTATCTCTAGTTTTATGTTGGATGTCCCAGTTCGTGTTGACTAAGACCTCACAGACATTCTTCTCCTGATGCATCAGGTCGAGGTTGTGCGGCTGCTTCAGATCTTTTGCGTAAGGAAGGTTATAGATGCTGCACTTATGAGTCCAATGGTGCACCTTTCCATAGTCTTCGTCATCGTAACCCTTCTTTGCCAAATCTCCATGCCATTTAATAATATCCTCTATTTTGAACCGTACTGGTGGTTGTTGGTTCCTAATACTCTTGCCTTTACGAAAAGCTTTTCTTTCCCTTCTAAATGGATGATTGAGCGGAAGAAATCGACGGTGACAGTCGAACCAACAAGCCTTACCCCCTTTTTCAATTTGAATGCATCAGTGTTACACAAGCATTTTGGGCACGATAAAATTTCATGCGTGCTCCAACCCGAAAACATACCATAGGCCGAAAAGTCGTGAATTGACCACAGGTAGGCGGCTCGCATCCTAAAGTTCTGGCCCTTGTAGCTATCATGTGTCAAGACCCTTTTGGTCCATAGGTCACTCAGCTCTTCTATAAGTGGTTGCATGAATAGGTTTAAATTTTTTCCAGGAGACTTGGGCCCGGGTATGATAACAGAAAGAAACATGTACTCTTGCTTCATGCAAAGTTGAGGTGGAAGGTTGTACGGGATGGCAAATACTGGCCGGCAAGAATACGGGTGCGAGGTGATATTGAATGGTGTGAACCCATCAGTGGATAGACCAATGCGCACATTTCTGGGATCGGCTGCAAATTCAGGATGTTGCTGGTCAAAATGCCTCCAGGCTTCTGCATCTGACGGATGAATCATCACGCCTTCCTTTCTACGTTTGTCGTCTTTGTGCCACCTCATGTGCCTAGCCGTGGACTTGGACATGTACAGACGTTGCAAGCGTTGAGAGATGGGAAAGAAACGGAAGGTTTTCTGAGCAACCGTTGTCTGTCTGTCTACATTATCTCGTCCTTTAACTAGCACGTACCGACTCTCGCCGCAATGCTTGCAATGAGTCAGCCCAGAATCGGTCTTCCGGTAAAGCATGCAGAATTTTGGACAGTAGTCTATTCTCTCGCACGACATGCCTAACACGCTAAGAAGCTTTTTCGACTCATACAAATTTGGAGTCATCTTGTGTCCAACTGGAAGTAGGATGTCCAACAGTTTACACAGGTCGTTGAAACAATTGGCTGAGAGGTTGTATTTTGTCTTAACGGCCATTAGACGTGACACTGCCGACAGCACGGTAACATCGGTTCGCTCATGGAGCGGCTCTTTGGCAGACTCAAGGAGTTCTTTGAATTTCTGTGCAAGTGGCTCGGACTCTTCCTCGGGAGAGAGATCGAATGCCCTACCCACATCATCCGTTAGCTCGTCCAGCCTGTCGACCTCAACTTCGTCGTAGCCCTCCCCAAAATCCACAGGGCTAGACACCGGCGCCGGACGCTTCCTCTCTCCATGATATACCCATACAAAGTAGTTTGCCTTGAAGCCTTGCCTACAGATATGCTCACTAATTTTCCTCTTTGACCTCTTCTCCGTGTTCGAGCAAATCGCGCAAGGACAAGGCACTTTTGCTAAGTTAGGGTTGGGGAATCTTCGAAAAGCCTCTTCGACGAATACTTCTGCCTTATCGAACCACTCGTCTGTGTGCTGCCCAGATCTCATCCATCCATCGTACATCCACCGTCGGTCTTCCATCTCTTAATCACTATATGTACATTCATACATGCTTTTAAATTCTAGGTTTATACATTTATTGAACAATTACAGCAAGTCAAAAATGGTTTATCCACCACACCAAACAAACGTTCCATGTCTAGCTACATAGGAGGGCTTACCCACCCACGGATGTTGGTATGAGTATGGGTAGTGGCCATGCGAGGTGCACGGGCCGGAATTCCGGCAGCATAACCCGGCAGTCCTCCCAGTGCAACGACGGGTACGGCGTACCGCTTATGTTATGCACTAAGAGGACGACAGGGTTACGCCGTCGGAATCCCGACCCGTACACCTCCCATGGCCACTACCACATACTCATACCAACATCCATGGGCTGTCCAAAACGTGGACAGCTCGGGAGCACAACATTTTCGTAACTGGAACACAACGAATCACCGTCCGCGTTCCGTACGAAAATTTGTTGCGCCCCCGAACGGGTTTGACTATGGTTCCGTACGTGCCACGACCTCAACATATATTAATAAGCACTAATCAACAAAAATTACATCTAACTGTCGTTTTATTTAACTAATTAGAAGCACTAATGTCGTCAGCCCAAAAAATACCGACGACATAGCTACCACAAACAAAAAAAGAACGGATTACCTCGGGTTGGGCTGCCGCTGCAATGAGAAGGAGGAGGGGTTTGGAGGTGGCGGTGGCACGGCGAGAAAGGCGGCCGAGGAGGAGAGAGGAGGAAAAGGAGGGAAGGGCGCGCGGTGGGGGGGGGGCGGCGCCGGGAGACGGCGGCGGCGAGGGAAGACGGCAACGACGACGGCGACGGCGGCCTGCGCGGCAGATGGCGGCGCTGGCAGCGACGCCACAAAGACAGCGGCGGCAGGTGCCGAGGCGGTGGCGCAGGAGACGGCGCGGCAAAGGCGGAGGCGTTGGCTCGTCGCTAAGCTAGTGCTAGCACTTAGCGCACGGGCCACTCTTTATACATTACAAGATCAATGTCGGCCTAGGCCCCGACATAGGTTAACAAAACCGCCGATCTTGAATAAATTAAGAGCTCTTTAATTTGTGGGGCCATTTAAATCGATGACAAAAATAAATGTCGGGGCCTTCATTTACATCGCCGATATAGATAATCAATGTCGGCGGGTAGAACTATACCGACCACATAGATGCACCAGTGTCGGCGGCCAAATCTCCAGCCGACGACACAGTTCCTCCCCCCAAGCCCGCTATCTCTCCCTAGCCCTCTTTAGGCCCACGTAGTCTTCGGTACGTGCCAAGTGGCTTCCTAGGTCATGCTATTAGCATGAGGCCTCATTGGACCGGGGAGTGCCGTCTCGGGTCGACCTCTACCGCGAGTTCCTTTGGAACCGTAAGCCGATCGAGCCTGAAAGCTGATACGACGTTAGGGTTCCAAAGGATCTTGCCGTAGCGCTCGAGCCGAGCCGGCCTGACCTGATACAATGAGGCCTAATGCCAATATCATGACCTATGAAGGCACTTGGCACCTAGCCTAGCCCCTCATGGGCCCGGGGAGAGCCGGAGAGAAGGCGGGCTTGAGGGCGGAGGATCTATGTCGGCGGCTAAAATTCGGACCGCCGATATATCTTCACTAGTGTCGGCGGCAATTATAAATACCGCCAACAGAGAGTTCATTTATGTCGACGGCCAAATATTTTACCGCCGACATATCCCCTCCCCCTCAAGCCTAACATCTTCCTGCCATGCATCTCCGGCTCTCCCCCGGGCCCACGGGGTCTAGGCTAGGTGCCAAGTGGCTCGAGCTACAGGAAACGATATCTACGTGGGCGGCCAGAAAAGTCAGTCTCGGCGGCCAGGAAGCTCGATACGTGGGCGGCCAGATATCGTTTTCACGTAGCTCGAGCTCTACGGCGATTTTCGTTGTAACCTTAACGATACGTGGGCGGCCAGATATCGTTTCCACGTAGCTCGAGCTCTACGGCGATTTTCTTTGTAACCTTAACGTCGTATCGGCTTTCGGGCTCGATCGGCTAATGGTTAAAGGAAGTCGCCATAGAGGTCGACGTGAGACGGGACTCCATATGGTCCAATGAGGACTCATGGCAAAAGCATGGCGTGGAAGCCACACGGCACCTAGGCTACACCCGTGAGCCCGGGTGCCGGAGAGAAGGCGGGCTCACCGTCTTGTCTTGCGCCGACACAGATCTCCACCGTCCAGCCCATGCTCTCTCCATGCCCTCCCGGGCCCACGGCGGTCTTTGCTAGTCGCAAGATATCGATATGCCTTCCTAGGTCATGAAATTGGCATGAGACCTCGTTGCCCTAGGGAGTGCCGTCTCGGCTCGAGCTGTAAGGCGTATTCCTTTGAAACCCTCACGACGTGCAGTGATGGCTTCCGTGCTAGAGCGGTTTACGGTCCCGAAGAAAGTCGTCATAGAGGTCGACCCAACACGGCACTCCTTCGGCCAAGGAGTCCTAATGCCAATAGCATGCATGAGAAGCCACTTGGCACCTAGCCTAGACCCGTGGGCCTGGGTCAGGGCAAGAGAGAGGGCTTGGGGGAGGATCTATTTCGGCGGCCTACTTAAATATCGCCGACACTGATGATCCTATATCGGCGGTAAAACGCAGAACCGCCGACACAGACTTTGTAGGCAAATATACAAAACCACCTGGAGCCTAGGTTTGTTGAATAAATAACTTTGCTCACTTGGCTATCAGTGCGCGGCGCGGCGTGTGCTCCCTAGAGGTCGTGGGTTCGAGCACCGCCGCGCCCTCTGATTTTATTAATTTTATCTGTGTCGGCGGCTGCACTTCTGCCGCCGACACAAATGCCTCCCCCGCCTACGGTTCGGGCCCGTGACTTGGCACGTGGGCCCGGGTGAGTGTTAGAGGAAAGGTGGATTGGGGAGGGCTATGTCGGCGGCCTTATTAAACACGGCCGACACTAATTGTCCTATATCGGCGGCATAAAAATGACCGCCGACACAGCTTCTCTAGAATACGTACAAAACAATGTGGTGCCTTAGATTGTTGAATAAACAACTTTGATCACTTGGCTATCGGTAGCGGCGCGTGTGCTCCTCTGCAGTCGTGGGTTCGAAAGACCGCCACCCCGATTTTATTTATTTTATCTTTGTCGGCGGCTATGTTTATGCCGCCGACACACATGCCTCCCCTGTCTACGGTTTGGGCCCGCTTGTTAGCGACCTCGCCTGACTGCCACGTGGGTCCACATAAACGTCGACCGTTATCGGACCGTCTCTGAAGGGAACAATGTCGGCAGTTAATATCATGCCGCCGAAATAGAATATTTGGCGGGAGCAAAATTTTAAAATTCATCCGCGGCGTGAGGTGGTGAGAAGTGTCGTGACTTATTTTTCGCCAAAAACTGATTCGCTTTGTGTCGGCGGTCTTATTTGGGCCCCCGACATTGATCTGTCGGCGGCATTTGGCCGCCGACACTGAATTTTCTGGCCGCCCACACTGAGGGCGTTTCCTGTAGTGACGTACAATATGAGTTAAAATTAAAATAGACGGTGTATATCCTTTTCTAGGATTAGCGTATAATTAACGGTGGAGATCATTTCCTTTTTTCAATGATTAACTTGAGAATTTATAGTTTTTTCGATTATTGTGGGAATTTCTCTATCATGATAATGGAGTACGATCTCAGTAGATGCGATGATTAAACCAGATCGACAGAGATTGATGGCCTGCGGGGTGAGGGCGAGGAGTAGTGCAACATGGCCGTCCATGAGCAGGAGGTTGCCGGCGAAGAGCTTGCGGCGGCGGGAGTAGTTGTCAACGCGGAAGGCCAGGCCGCTACCGGCGTCATAGACGAAGAAGTTGTCGGTGCCCTGCAACCACCTATGCCTTTGTTTCCGCGTATAGTAGGGATGAAAACGGAGCGGATAATATCCGAACCGTATCCGTATCCAATATCCGTATTTTAGAAAATGGCATAAAATTCTAGTATCCCATGGATACGGATACGGATACGGATACGGATAATTATCCGGATAGACCTAAGCGGATACGGCGCGGATATAGTATTAGTGATATCCGAAGGAAACGGAGCGGATACGGATATCTGGATAAAAGCGCAATTCGGATATTCGGATAAAATTGCAACCTGGATATCTAGCTAACCGGATAATGGCCTAAAACTAGGTTGACGCCCAACAGTTTGTAAACCAATAACAGGCCCATGACTAAGCAAGCCTAACACCTCACATCGCAGCTCATCAGGCTGTCAGCCGTCAGGCACCAGCTACTTACCAAGTTCCCATATGTGATCAATGTGTCATCTGTCGTCATGTATAATCAATGTGTAAACTATATGTGTACTTTTGTTATCTTAAGTTGTTAATGTTATGGGCAATATTGCTATTTTAATTCAAAGTTTATTACGGTATACATACTATCCGAAAAATATTCCTTTTTGTTTTCGGTTATTATCTAATTTCGGGTACTATACGTTTTATTAATATCCGTTTCTTATTTAATATCCAATCCATTTTAATACTATCTGTATCTGTATCCGTATCCGATTAAAAAAGCGGATACGGATATGGTAAAGCCATTATCCGTTCGTATCCGCTCCGTTTTCAGCCCTAGCATATAGGGTTTATCTCTTAACTAATACCAAGTTTATACGCATGCAAATAGTTTTTTGTGTTAGCGATCTCTACCTCATACTCATTTATCGTCTTGTACAATTTTTGTGTAGTACGCAGTCTGTACACGTGCACATAGATTTTTAACGTGAAATATGAGTCAAAATTATAATATACGGTGTATATCCTTTTCTAGAATTAACGTACAATGAACAATGGAGATCTTTCTCCTTTTTTTTCTACGATTTACTTTAGAATTTATAGTTTTTTCGATTAATGTGGAAATTTATATGATTTTAGGATTAATGTCGTGGTGTGTGTATATAAAGTAGATAGATGATATATATATATGCTTTGTGCGGGATGTTTTCTGAATCTACGGTCAGATAAAAATTATTTTATTAACCTATTATATTTACCAACGTGTATGATAAAAGTGTTTATCGTGGTTTTTGTCGAGGTAACCGACTAAGCTGGCCTTGCTGTGCCTTGCGAAGGATTCAGCAATTCTTACGGCATCGAGTCGAGTTGTTAATGCAGCACTGCACTGATGAGTTGTGGATTGGAGTGACACACGAGCTGAAAGCTCGCGAGCTGCTCGGGCTCGGCTCGGTTCCAGCTCGGCTCGGGCTCGGCTCGTGTATAAAACGAGCACGAGCTGAACACAATTTTGAGCTCGTTACTCTAACCGAGCCGAGCCGAGCCAAACCTTGGCTCGCTCGGGCTCGGCTCGTGAGGCTCACAAGGGACAAAGGGGATCGGGTCTTGGCTGCTCCCCATCTCTCTCCTGCCTCCTCCTCACACCACGCATAGAGACAGAGAGGGGAGAGGGAGGCCACGGGCAGCAGACAAAAGGGGATCGGGCATGTGCTTCTTCTTCAACCTACAGACAACACTTACACGAGCAAAAGGGGATCCGGACCTCGGGTGCTTCTTCAACCCCTCCCATCGCAGCCAACAGAGAGAGAGGAAGGAAGGGATGGAGGTAGGGCCGCTCCTCTCGGCTCCGGTGAGGTCCCTTGGCGGCGGCGCGCCACGGGCAGCAGGTGCTGCAGGCGAGGCCGGCGAGGGAGGATGGGACGGGCCAGCGAGGCCCGGCCGGGAGGCGCAGCGCCGCGACGCCGGCCGGCGGCGTCGCAGCCGACGCCGCCCCAGCCTGCGAGAATCGCCGGACCACACGGCGCCGGCACAGAGGATGGCGGCGGTGAGGTTCTCGGCGAAGGCCCGGACCCGGAGAGCGAGGAGGTCGTCCGGGTGGCACGGCGGCGCGGAGGCTCCCTCCGCCGGGCAGTGCACTGAGCGGAGAGCGCAACGAGCGGGAGCAGGATGGCGAGCTCACGAGCTCTCGCGAGCTACAAATAAGCCGAGCCGAGCCTAGCTTTCAGCTCGCGCACCTTCCCGAGCTCGGCTCGGCTCGGTTACAAAGCAAGCCGAGCCGAGCCGGATGCTGGCTCGCTCAAACTTGGCTCGTTTCCACCCCTACACACGAGCGACCTCTCCAAAGTCCAATCCATGAAGCCATCCCCTCACTCATAAGCCGGCCTACTTTTTATTAGCCAAAACCCATATATAAGGCCTTCACCATTCCCTGGGTCTCATTTCTCGCGCATCGTGTCGGCGCACACCGGCTATGGAGCCAAGAGTTTGCGGGCGCGACTACGGACCGGACGTCCTTTCATCCTTCGCAAGATCGGACGCCCCGCCAGCCCAAACGACCCATCAAGGATACGCGGTGATTTTCCTTGGAGCAAACAGCTAAACCCACAATAAAAAAATTGAACATGCATGGCTGCAGCGTACAAATTGCATGAATGCATGCATGCGATGCTGTCATCGCTGACGTCAACGAAGATTCCTTCCTCGTTTTTTCTTCAAACAGAAATAACTTTTAACTGGGAGCTCCAATCGACAGACCGTTTTCACCAACGTGTTCCTCGCATTTTTACGAACAAAACAAGATCAATGTTGCTATATAAATTTTTATTGGAACAATTTGTCTATACTAATGGAATAATTAGTTTGGACTATTGGAACAATACGTTTAATACAATGGAACAACTTGGTATTTGACCTGCTAGAACAATAGGCTAAGCCCAATTGGAACAATGCATTTATCTAATGGAACTACTTGCATACCTATTGGAACAATGTATTTGGTCTGCTGGAATAGTAAAAAGAAATGTCTACTAGAACAAGAAGGTTTGCCTACTAAAACAATAATTTTTACCTGCTGGAACAACAACGTTTGCCTACTAAAAAAATAAAAGTTGACTACTGGAACAATAAGGTTTGTGCTATAAGAACAGTTGAACTTTGCCTACTACAACAATAAATTTTGCCTTATGGAACAATAAATTTGTTTTCTGAAACAATAATGTTTGCCTTCTAGAATAAATAAGGTTTTGACTACCGAAACAATAAAGTTTGCCTACTGAAACAATAAAGTTTACCTACTGTAAAGTTTGTCCTACTGGAATAGTTGAGCTTTGCCTACTGGAACAATAACTTTTGCCTTCTGGAACAATAATTTTTTGCCTTCTGCAATAAATAAGGTTTTGCCTACTGGAATAATAAAGTTTGCCTACTAGAACAATAAAGTTTATCTGTTGGAACAATGAGTCTAGCCTCTCGGAACAATCTATCTTGCCTGCTGGATCAATGAGTCTAGTCTCTCGGAACAATCAATCTTGTCTGCTGGAACAACTTGTATACCCTTGTTGGAACAATGTATTTGGTATGCTGGAACAATAGGCTAAAACCAATTGGAACAAAAAAAATGTCTAGTCTGATGGAACAACTTGTATACCTATTGGAACAATGTATTTGGTCTGCCAAGGTTTTAAAAGTCACTATTCGCTAGTTGGTTGGTGAGGTGGGGAATAGGGTTAAACGGGATTAATCGAACATATAAATCGGTATTAGTCGTAATTAATCGGGATTAATCAGTAATCGTTCCTAACCGGAGGACAACAGACTAGAGACTAATCGGGGATTAATCGGGAATTTTAAAACCTTGGGCCTACCGAAACAATAGACTAAACCCAATTGGAACAAATATGTTTAGTCTGATGGAGCACAACTTGTATAAATTTTATTGAAACAATTTGTATATACTAACGGAACAATTAATTTGGTCTATTGGAACAATGCGTCTAGTCTGATGGAACAACTAGTATTTGGCTTGCTGGAACAATAGGCTAAAACCAAATGAAACAATATATCTAGTCTGATGGAACAACTTGTATACATATGTAGAACATTGTATTTGGTCTGCTGAAACAAATAGGCTAAACCCAATTGGAACAAATATGTTTAGTCTGATGGAACACTTGTATACCTATTGAAAAATGTATTTGATCTGCTAAAACAATGAGTCTAATTTCCTGGAGCAATTTATCTTGTCTGCTGGAACAGTTTTACCAATAAAAAATAAAATTCAAAAATAGAAAAAGTAGAAAAGTATTTAAAATGAGTTCATTAGAAATTTAGATGAATTATAAAATTTGTACTACGCAATTTGAACTCCAAATGAAAAAGATAAAAAAAGAAATAAAAAAGAACATAAAATGAAACGCACGTGGAGTACCTGATGGGCTAAGCTGCGCGCAGGAGTGAGCTAGCGTTGGGCACCGCACATGGGTGTGCTGCGATTGGAGCAAGCTAGCTAGCGCTGTGTTGTGGGCTGGGCCGGGCGTCCGACGGATCAGACGGCCGGTCCCAAGTATTTTAGTTTGCAGTATTCGGTGGCTACCCTAGGTTATTTGTGTATCTAGTCTTTAGTTAAATCTCGTATGATAAGATCTGTTAGGAGTACAGCAATTTTTTTCTTTTGCCCATGATAATCTGTTGCTTTATTTTTTTTCCTTGCTTCAATAAACCATGTTGTGTAGGAATTTGGTTGCTACTGCACAGCCCAATCCACAAACGTGTGTATTTTTGTGCATATTAATTTGCAGTTATGCATCATAGATCACTGCACCAAGAAGTTGTAATCCTGCTTTGTTATTATGACTGTGGGATGCTAAAACCGGTGCACAAAGGAAATGCTGCTCTTGAAGCAGCGGCGGCCAGACAACCGTTGAGAGAGATCCACAGATAAACAGCCTTTCTGTTGTTTGTCTACTAATTCTCTCACATTCATTTGACATGAATGTTCTTCACAGTTGCTTAATCATTACATTTCAGTGGAACTAGAAGAGCACCTCGTGCATTCGCACGGGCTGGTCGGCTCAAGCGGCCAGGCCCAAAGGAAAAATGAGAGAGAGAGGAAACGGGCGAAGAGAGAGAGAAACTGAGAGAGAGGATGATGAGTCGATGAGGTAGAGGAGGTGCTTAGGGGTTGGCAGCAACTGACGGCCTAGATGGGAGGAGATGACAACTAACGGCCTAGATGGGTGTACTGTTCTATGAACAGTGTAACAGTAAAAGCTGGACGAGGCAGCCATGGGAGGCAATGCCGTGGTAGGCTTGATCTCTCCACGATTATAGATAAGGGTGGATTTGTTTTAATGCTGTCAATTCTTATCATTTGCGTTTAAGATATTTTGGTATTTGGTATTATTTCGGTATTGTATAGAAGAGTACATTGGAAAACACTGTATTCTTCAATGCAATATCGGTGATTCATATGGTTTCTGAATGTTTTCATCTTCTGAGTTCCTTTTGACATGCTGACATGGTTGTATGCATGGTTAGATCTGATAATTACCGATGTGTAGAGTTAAAGTGCTTTACGACGATTTTTGTCGAGGCAACCGACTAAGCTAGCGTTGGTGGGCCTTGCGAATGATTTGTTAAGGAACCTCGCTACCGAGTGTAGTTCGAGATATAAATGTGGTTAATCAATCACAGAGAAAGATCAAGAACACAGGAGAAACAGAGAAATAGGGTGGAGCTTCTCTTTATTAATTTTTAGATCTGATCTACAACATGGTGCTCCACCTCTTCTTTTATAATGTTGCTTAGGGTTTAGGCTTGGTCCAATGTGGAACCCACCGTGGGGGAGCCACCAGCCGGCCCTAGCCGCGCCGTGCCGTGCGGCGGCCCTAGCCGTGCTGGGCTCCCCACCCGACGGTTTTCCAATACTCCCCCTTGGACCTTGCCAACGAGATGCATATGCCTCATTAAAACTCCATCCAAAAACCCAATGGGAAAAAGAATTAGAGAAAGAGAACATAGCATACGCTTGTTGTGCGCACGATTTGCCTCATTAAAAACCTTATGTGAGAAAACTTCAGAGAAAACTCACCAAGGAAAAAAAGAGTACAAACCACCCAACATTGCATTCGATCTTTTAGATCGAGTTGGGTACTCCGACTTCTTGCCAAAGTTTTAATTTAAGGCGTGTGAAGTATCTCCTCTGAATTTAACACTTCTTTGAGCCTGATCATTCCAATGCCTAACACACCTTTCAAAGTAGGCAGTATGCAATGACTTAGTGCTGGATATTTATTTAATTCAACATATGCAGTTACGCGCATAGAAGAACTTGGGGTCAATATACTTAGATTACTTTTTACATAATCCATTTGCATTTGTGTAACACAAGCGGCATTATTTTCATAGATAATTATAGGGGTTTGCTCAATAGATAATCCACATGACTGTAAGATGTGTTTCACCATTCTTCTCAACCATGCACATTCATGCTTCATACAACGCAATGATCTCCGAGTGGTTAGTGGACGTGGCCACTAGCGTCTGCTTGGACGACTTCCATGATATTGCAGTACCACCACATAGGAAGACATACCCAGTTTCTGATTTACCAATATGCGGGTTCGAAAGGTACCCAGCATCGGCATAACCAACAATATTCATATCTTGGTTCTTTCTGTAAAATAGGCCAAGGTCAATGCTTTCACGGAGGTATTGAAAGATAACCTTTATTCTGTTCCAATGCCTCTTTGTAGGTGTTGCACTGTATCGAGCCAACATGTTCACGGTAAATGCTATATCAGGCCGTGTGTGTTAGCGAGATACATAAGTGCTCCTATTGTACTCAAGTACGAGACTTCCTGTCCGAGAATTTCCTCCCCTTCTTCCCTAGGTCGGAAGGGGACTTTATCTTTTTACAAAGATCTCCCTATCATAGGGGTTCTGGAGGAATATGCTTTATTAAAACCAAACTTCCCTGAAACTTTCCGAGTATAGGTAGCCTGGTGTACCAAGATCCATGAGAGAAATGCTCGAGCTGCAAGTCTAAGCAATACTTAGTTTTACCTGTCTTTCATTTCAAACTCAGACTTCAAGTAAGATCATGCTTCTTCAACTTTTTCATTTGTACCGATGATATTCAGATCATCTACGTATACGGAGATTATGCAAAATCCATTCGGGATCGCCGTATAAAAACACAGGGACAATCTTCATTATTTGCGTAGCCTTTCTGGCAGAGAAAGTCACTTAAGTGATTATACCATATCCTTCCAGACTGTTTTAGTCCATATAGCGACTTCACAAGTTTTACACTGTATAGATTTCTATTGGCTTTATCGTCATTCGAGACGGGGATACCTTCAGGTACCTTCATATAGATTTCAGAATCTAAATTACCATAAAGGTAAGCGGTCACAACATCCATCAATTTCATTCTCAAGTTTATATTAATTGCCATTGAGATAAGATATTTAAAGATAATGATGCCTATGACCGGAGAGTAAGTTTCCTTATAGTCGATTCCAGGATGTTGAATGAAACCTTGAGCTACCAGCCTTGCTTTGTACCTCACGACTTCATTACTTTCATTCCTCTTGCGAACAAAGACCCAGTTGTACCTACAGGGCGTATGTGGTTCGGTGTACGGCATACAGGCCCGAATACTTGTCTATTGTTCAGGAAAGTGAGTTCTGCAGTAATTGACTTTTTTCATTCTTCCCAATCCGGCATTCCTTTACATTCTGCTAGAGATGTAGGCTCAGGAAAAATTTTTAATGATGGAGGCAATTTTTTTGCATAGTAAATGTCGATATGGCTGTGGCTCTATTCATTACTTCCTCGAATAATTTATAGTTTATGACCATTTCATCATGGCTTGATTCGGGCAATTGTTTACCTCGCTCTTCACCACGTATCCCCATAACGGGAGCAAGTTCCTTTATTATAACCGATGTGTGCGCTCACATTTGTTTCGGCATTATGCACAGGTTCCTGCTGTGGAACATTATCTGGTTCCTGCAAGGGAACATTCAAATCTGGGAGGGCCTCGCTAGCAGGCTCCTTACCAGTACCGGGTCTCAACTGACTCCCCTTCCCACGGCGGGGTACTTTTGTGACTGGTTGTGCTAAGCTCTCCTTCCCTCTTTCCCCAGACGTCCTCGAGTACTTGGGGTTGGAGTAACCAGAATCCTACTTTTTTCTTAGGCCTTTGAGCAGGTTGAGGGGTACCTTCTATTTGCTTTGGTACTGCAACACTCTCTGGTGCATTGCGTGTAGACAAATGCGACTTAATCACTCCCTGCGAATCACAAAAGTGATCAGGCAGTGCATTTGCAAGTTTATTCAAGTCTAGAACCTTCTGGATCTCACCATTTGCTTCACTAGTGTGAGGGTCTAATGTTGCCGCACCGGCTGCTTACTAGGTGATTTCTCAGCATTCATCTTGTGGTGGCTTATTCTCTCCCCTAATGACGGAAAATTATCCTCGTCAAATATGTATTCAGCGAACCAAGCCGTATGCAAATCTCCAGTCATAGGTTCTAAATATCGGATTATTGAGATACTCTCATATCCAACATAAATCCTAGACTTTCGGAGAGGGCCCATAGCGGCACACTGTGGGGGTGGTATAGGTACATATATCATGCAACCAAATTTTCATAGATGTGAGATCTTGGGGATCATACCCTGCGCTAGTTGCATAGGTGAATGGATGTTGTGGGCCGAAGGTCCATAATTGATGAGATTTGATGCATGAAGGACTGCATGTCCCCATCAAGAGTTCGGTAAGTTAAATTGTAAGAGAAGTGGTTATTTAATCCTCTTAATCAATGCCTCTCCTAACCCGTTCTGCGTATGAACGTGCGGTACCGAGTGCTCAAGGTGGATCCTCGATGCAGTGCAATAATCATCAAAAACCTTTGAGGTAAAACTCTCCGGCGTTGTCCATGCGAATGAATTTGATGTTATGCTCGGGGAACACTAAGGCGGATAATCTGCGAGATTAGCTTTGACGGCGTGTTCTTCACTTAACCACGGTGAATCACACCCCTGTCAGATTTCTATCTTGCTAGCCGATCAGCCCGGGCTCGATCCGATTCGAGCGTCGGACGCAGCGAGGAGCGACACGCAGAGATTACCCAGGTTCGGACCCCCTTACGGGTAATAGTCCTACTCCTGCCGAGCCTTAGCTCTTTTCTTGTTGTGGTTGTATGAGAATGCTTACAGAATGCTGAAAGCAACGTACCCCCTCCCTTCTCTCTCTTCTCCTTTTATATGAACCTTGGACTGGCGGAGAGAGCCGAGGGTAAGCGACTGATGCGCTTAGTACATCGATAAGACGTAAGGGACGGGACGGAGAGACGAAAACGTCTTTGCTCTTGTGCGCGGCGCCGCTTCAGCGTGCCGCAAGTGGCCTCTGACTCATGTGAACACGCCAGTGAGAGAGTAGGCGGGGCCCATCTTGCGCCACCTGACGCGGGCGGCCAACCTGATGACGGCGGACTCTCTCTCCACCGGTCAATTCCGCAGAACCACAGTGACAGTTGATCAGACCTGCAGAGGTCACTGTGGCGGTAATCATCTTCTTCTTCGGTCCATCCGCGCGTAATGTCGCATTGAATGCGCCTGTCCTCCGTATCAGAGGAGAGCCTTCGCCCAGAAGACTTCCCTGGGGACGCTCCCTGTAGCACGGGACGCTTCTTGTAGCACGCGCTGGGGCACAGTCGCCCGCTCGATGCGCTGGGCCCGCTGGCGAGCCGAGGGGCTCGCCACGAGCCGGGCCTGGTCGCCGCTTTGACGCGTGGGGCCCGCCTAAGCTGGCCGCGAGGCTTGCCCACGCTACTGGGGCTGGCCGCCAACTGGCACGCGCTGGGGCCCGCCGGTCTTCTTTAAGACTCTTCATACCCCGGTATTTATTGTACCGACAAGAGCCTCGGTCCATCATGATACGCGAACCGTCAGGCCGATGTTCTCGCCGCCTCGTGCGCTGGAGACGAATCGTGGGGGGCCCACCTCCTGCGGCGGTCGTACGCCTGATTCTCTTCCTGCGCACGATCTTCCTTGGGGAACCGTACCGCTTTTTGTGGGAAACCGAAGCGCGCGGGGCTAGATGGTGCCGCGCGCACGCGAGTGGGGACTGAATCCAAACCATCGCACTCGCTTCCCTTGCCTATAAATGCTTCATTCCTTGGCGCCGCGACGAATCCTTCCACGCGCCAAAGTGCCTTGAACTGCCACCTGCCTTCTTTGCCATTGCCGCAGAGTTTCTTCGCCCTTTAGTTTTTGCCACCTCGTTTCCGCCACCCTCCAATGGCTCCTAAACGCAGCAGGGGTCGCCGTGGGGACGCCATTCCGGCCGCGCCGCCGCCTGATGCCGCCTTGCCCGCCTCCGTTGCTGATGAAGAGACAGTTGCGCAGTTCTAGCGACTTGTGCCGCGTTCCGTCGCCCGTTTCTGCGTTGGCACCGTGGCGCCAAGTCCCCGCGACGGGGAGATCATCACCTTTACCTGGGCGGTGCTGGCGGGGCTTGTCCCGCCGTACTCTGAGTTCTTCCTCGGGGTGCTTGCCTTCTACGAGATCCAGGCGGCGCACCTTCCCCCCAACTCCATCGTGATGCTGGCCATCTTCGCCCACCTCTGCGAAATGTTCGTGGGGGCGATGCCAAGCCTCCCGCTCTAGTGCAGAGCGGGCCGAAAAGCTGCTACTTCACGCCATGACGCGCGCCGCCTTCATCCCGCCGCCAAGTCCAACTGGAAGGATCGGGCGCGATAAATGGTCAGACGCGAGGATTCCAGCGGCTGCGATAATCTTGCCTTCCCCGAGGGTCCTGCGGAATCCCTCGCCAGCTGAGGGTCTCAGCCCGACGACTCGGCGGAGATGGAGGCGATGCTGGTGCGCATTGCTGAGCTCCGCCGCAATGGGCTCACCGGAACCCATGTGGCGGCATACTTTTTGCAGCGCCGCCTCTGCCCGCTTCGCATGAGGGCGCGCCCCGCCTGGCAGTACTATGGCGATGACGATGGGACCCGCATTGCCCCTGGAGGTGAGTACTCTCGTACTCTTTCGGATCTTCTGACTTTGCGGAACGTCTTTTCCTCCCTTTTGTTTCTTGGTTTCTTGCCAACTTGCGGCTTCTTCTTTTTCATGCGCCCAGCCACGGGGAACGTACCAGAAAAGGTGCTCCGGCAATGGCTGGCGGGACTCCTGTCCGCGCCAGCCGGTGACATCCTTCTGCCCACGAGCATCCGCCCTCTCTGCGACTGGGACCCTCGGGAGCGCAACCCGTACTTGCGTGCGCTGCTCCCCATGGAAGTCTCTGGTCCCGCGGTCCAGGTGGTCCAGCGACCCCTTCAGATCCGCGACCAACCTCCGACGACGGCCGAAGCTTCTGCCGCCGCCGCTCCTTCTGTGGCCGACGCGCCTGCCGTGCCAGCCGACTCCGACCGTGCTCTCGGGAAGCGCCGCCTCGTCCTCTCCCAAGATGACGACGATGAGGAGGGAGAGGCGAGCCCGAAAAGGATTCGTCCTTCAAGTCCTGGGCCGCCCCCGCCTCCTTCGATCCCCCTCGACGGGGGTCCTGCTGCTGACGACGCCGCTCCGCCGTCTGGCGAGAGCGCGGCGATTCTTCCGGAACCGGCGCCTCCTGCGCCAGTTTCTTCTGCACCGGTGCTTCCTGCGCCGACACCCGCCGTCACGCCGCCTTCTCTTGCGCCGGCACCCCCTGCGCCGGCGCCTGCCTTGACGACGTCGGCAGCTACATTCCGCCGCCCCCTCCGCCTCCGGCCTCGCGAGGAGGAGGAGCGTTGCGCTGCTCCCGGCCAGCGGCTCGACGCTGCCCTTTCTCCTTCGCCGGGGATGTCGCCGGTGGCTTTCTCTGCACTCATATACGTTTCGCATTAGGGTTAGCATGCTGCATGTTTTTCGCATACCTGAACCCTTTTTAGATTTTTCTTCATGGGATTAGGGCGGATCTTGGGGCTTCAGGCTCCGGCCCGCGCGACCCGCCAGCCACAGCTTGGCCGCGACCCCTTCAATGGATACGGGACCTCCTGCTGCGGAGAGCGCGCCGGTGCCGAGGCTGGAGGACTTTCCGGCCGCTGCCGCCGCCGACACAGACACCATCTCTGCCATCGCCGCCGACGTCGGACGCTCCTTCGAAGCGCTCCGTGCCCTCGCCCACACTTGGGCAGCGTGGGAAGGTGCTCGCTTCGCTTCATGAAGCCGCCGGCGAAGCCGCGGCGGGCTCTTAGCGAGCGATCGCTGCGGCGAGGTGGCAACCCACGAGGCTGCGGCGGCACAAGCCGCGGCCGCCTCTGCCACCGAAGAAACCGCGAACCTTCGCGCGGCGCACTCCGAGCATCTCCAGGTCCTCACCGCCATGCTGCGGACCGCCTACCGCGACTTCGCAGACGTCTTGTATCCCCTGTGGGTCACCCCAGACGCCCCATCGAGGAGACGGTTGCAGCGACGCCGGGCGTTGGGGCGCGCCGCCGAGGCCCTGAATGACCTGCCGGTGGTGATGCGGACGCGGGCGATCGAAGACGGTCGCCACGGCGCTTTTGAAGCAGCGCGGTTCGTCTTGGGCAACTGCCTCGCCCAAAACGCCGCGTTTGACCTTGACGCCGCCACCAGGGAACCTTCGCGCCAGCTGGACCGAGACGAGCAATCTCGGGTCGAGGTCGCCGCCGACCGCGTATCCATGATGGGCGGCGCTGCACCGGCAGAAGACGACGACGAGGAGGAGTAGCTGAACTCCCTCGCCTGTCTTACCTTGTATATAAAACCTATCAATGCAAACTTTTGCTTTTTCCCTACCACAAGTCCCACTTAACTTTACGCAATTTCTCACTTGCGAAAAAGAAGAACTTAGGCAACCGATCGCCGACAGCTTTAGACAGAATGTTCTACTAAAAGTGAGCGCTTTTTCCTTAGGCATCTGGTTACTTCAACCCTTACGGCCTCTCTGTGAACCGACCTTAAACGTTACGTGACGAGTGCTTAGCTTCCGGAAATGGTCTAGACGCCGGTGCCATCGTTGGCGCAGGGGCTCAGACCGAACAGACACACCAGGCTAGAACTCGCCTTCCGTCCGCCTCGCCTCGCCCAGCGCAAGTTTAAGCGTTCGCTTTTGCAACTAAGGGGCCATCAGCCTTAAATACTTCCTCGCTACCAGCTTTCAACAGAATGTTTTCTAACAGACTTTTTAAGACGAAAAAAACAGACACTCATAGAGAAACGGAACTTATCTTTATATCGCAGATGGCTTTGTACATTGCAGCCCCCGAGGCGAGCGGTGAAGGAAGAAGACCTCGCCGCTCGGCTCCTGTGGAAGACCAAAAGCTTTCAAACAGCTACCTCTGGTAGAACTTCCTCACCGCCGACGTTCAGTGTTCGCCAATTCGCAACCATCCACGGCGAGCTCGACCGACTTCGGGCGGATATCGAGACCACCTTAAAGGGCCCTCCCACGGGGGAGACAGCTTGGTGCGCCTGCTGCGCTGGACTCTGCGGGGACGAGGTCGCCACGCCGTTGTTCTCACGCACCCGCTTTGCTTGATAACGGCGCAGATTGTTGATATCTGCGCCCGGATCGCCGCTCTCTCTCGATCTCCTCCAGAGATTTACTTCATCCTGACGCCGGTCGTGGTCTCCGCTTTAGCTGTGCGCCGCCACCCTTGGGGATCCGGTGAGCTCCGACGGAGCACCGCCCCAACCGTACACCAGAAGAAAGGAGTCTCCCGGTAGCTCGCTGAGGTCGCCCTAGTGCCCAAAGCACGGTGGGGACTTCTCGCCCAGCGCTATCAGGCTTCTCCAGCGATCGAACGCCCTTGTCTTGAGTCCTTTCAGCACCTCCGCGTTCGCCCGCTCCACCTGCCCATTGCTCTTCGGATGGGCGACGGAGGCGAAGCACAGCTTAGTGTCCAGCTCTTCACACCAATCTTGGAAGTCAACGCTCTTGAACTGAGCGCCATTGTCGGTGATGATTCTGCTGGCGACACCGAACCGGACGATGATGCTCTTCATGAACTTTATGGCCGCAGCGGATGTGATGGCCGGGACCGGCGATGCTTCCACCCACTTGGTGAACTTGTCGACGGCGCATTTAATAGATGCGTAGCCCCGGTTGCCGCGAGAACGGGCCAAGAATGTCGGCCCCGGCATCGCGAACGGCCAGGAAAGCGGAATGGTTTGCAGAGCCTAGGCTAGTCGGTGGATCTGCTTAGCATGAAATTGACACGCTTCGCATCTCCTTACCAGCTCGAAAGCATCCTGGAGGGCAGTAGGCCAATAGAAGCTGTGGCGAAAGACCTTTCCGACCAACGCCCGGCTCCCTGAGTGGCTCCCGCACATGCCTCCATGGATCTCAGAGAGGATCTCTCTCCCGCTTCCCGAGTGACGCACTTCAAGAGAACTCCGCTTATGCCGGGCGATACAGTCCCCACCTACTGTATGTAAACGCTGGCCTTGCGCGCTATCTTCTCAGCTGATGCGTCATCGTCGGGGACCACTCTGTCCCGCAAGTAGGCTAGGATAGGATCCATCCACTGACCTTCCCGGACGAGTGCGATGACGTTAGCGTTGTCATCGACGTACTCTGCCTGGCCTGGCATTTCCGCCTCAACCGCCACAGCAGTTCTTCCGCGTCCTCCCTCCTGCTGGGGAGCTGCCGCGGGGACGTTGACGTCTCCGCCAGATGTGGGAGCTGCGTCAAGAATCATGCCGTCCCCACCAGGTTCGGGGCTGCGGCAGACGGCCGCGTGAGTCTTTCTTTAAATACCCCAGCCGGGACGGGTGCCCTTGACGAGGCAATCTAGGACAGCTCATCCGCCATGTAGTTGTCGCGGCGAGGGATGTGCACGAAGCCCAAGCCCTCGAAATGCCGTTCCAACCGACGCACCTCCGCCAGGTAGGCCGCCATGACGAGATCCGAACAAATGAATTCCTTCCTCGCCTGGTTGATGACCAGGAGGGAGTCGCCTTTGACTTGCAGCCGCTGGATGCCCAGGGTCGAAGCCACCCTGAGTCCGGCGAGTAGTCCTTCGTACTCCACGACGTTGTTGGTAGCGCGGAACTCCAGCACCACCAGGTGCCGAACAATGTTGCCGGTGGGAGACACCAGAACGACGCCTGCCCCAGCCCCCTCGAGCCGGAATGAACCGTCGAAGAAGAGAGTCCACGGCGAGGGTACTGGGGCGTCTTCAACTTCTGCTGCCTCCGGAGTCCATTCATTGACGAACTCCACCAGCGCCTGCCCTTTCACCGCCGTCCGAGGGGCAAACTTGAGGTCGAACTCCGCCAGCTCCATTGCCCACTTGGCGATGCGGCCCGTCGCCTCGCAGTTGAAAAGGATCTCCTGCAAGGGGTACTTGGTCGACATAGTGATTTCCCGCCCTTGGAAGTAGTGACGTAGCCTTCGGGATGCCGTCAAGACGGTGTACAACATCTTCTGATGCTGCGAGTACTTGGTTTCTGCATCATGGAGGACCTTGCTGATGTAGTAGACTGGGCGCTGAACGCCTGATTCCGCCACCACCACCGCGCTGACCACCTCTGGGTTCGCCGCGACATAGAGGATCAGCGGCTCGCCCGGGTCTGGGGCGACCAGCACAGGCGGAAAAGTGAGGTACTTCTTCAGGTTGTCAAACGCCTCCGCGGTCCGCTCGAACTGGTTGGTCTTCTTCAGGAGCTTGAACAGGGGAGACTCTTATCCCCCAAGCGAGATATGAAGCGGCCCAGGGAAGTCAAACTGCCCACCAAGCATTGCATCTGCCGAAGTCGCGTCGGGGGCTTCATGTTCTCGATTGCAGCGATCTTGTCGGGGTTCGCCTCAATCCCTCTCTGGGAGACAAGAAAACCCAACAGCTTGCCCGACGGAACGGCGAAGACGCACTTCTCAGGGTTGAGCATGATGCAGTACCTCCTTAGGTTGGCGAAGGTTTCTTCCAGATCGCCGATCAGCTCCTCCGCCTTCTTAGATTTTACCACCAGGTCGTCGACATACACCTCCAGGTTCCGCCCGATCTGGGCGCGGTGAGCAATATGCATGGCCCTCTGATAGGTCGGGCCCGCATTCTTCAACCCGAACGCCATCCTCGTGTAGTAGTAGACGCCTATGGGCGTCACAAAGGCGGTCTTGTCTTCATCTTCTTCAGCCATGCTAATCTGGTGGTATCCGGAGTACGCATCCAGAAAGCACAGCTGTTCACACCCCGCCGTGGAGTCGACGATGAGATCAATGCGGGGTAGTGGGTACGGATCCTTCGGGCACGCCTTGTTGAGGTCGGTGAAATCGACGCACATCCTCCACCGCCCGTTGGATTTCTTGACGAGGACGGGGTTCACGAGCCACTTGGGATGGGCGACACTCCGAACGACCCCCGCCCTCAAAAGCTTGTCCACCTCCTGGCGGATAACGGCCTGGCGCTCCACCGACTGCTTCCGGACCTTCTGCATGACCGGTCGCTTGCCGGGGAACGTTGCCAACTTATGCTCAATCACCTCCCCGGGGACCTCAGTCATGTCGGACGGTTGCCAAGCAAACACGTCTGCGTTAGACTGGAGGAAGGAGACGAGCGCGCCTTTCTATTTGGCGCCAAGGGACGCGCCCACCTGAACGGTCCTCGCCGGGTCTGACTCACTTAGGGAGACCGTCTTAATCCCCACGGACGAGCCGGGGGAAGCACGGACCTTCGCCGGAGGAGCTCCCGAAATCGAGGCTTCAGCCTTCTGGGCGCCGATCGCCCCCGCCAAAGCAAGAGCGTCCTTGTCGCAGCGGAGCTCCTCCGGGCGGTCCACCTTGACGATGATGGGGCCGGCTGGCCCCGGGATCTTAACCACCATGTAAGCGTAGTGGCAGGCCGTCATGAACTTGGTCAGCGCCGGCTGACCTAGTATGGCGTTGTACGGGAGGTCGAAGTCCGCTATCTCGAACTCGAGCATCTCCGTACGAAAGTTGTCGGCGCCTCCGAAGGTCACCGGGAGGCTGATGCGCCCCAAAGGGACGGACTCAGCCCCCGGCGTGACGCCGAAGAAGGGAAGCGCCGGCCGAAGCTCCTGCTCCTGGATTTGAAACGCTTTGGCGACTCGGGCGGATAGGAGATTGATAGAACTTCCTCTGTCAACCAGCACCAGCCCCAACTTGACATTCCGGACCGTGGGCGCAACCACGATCGGGAGATGTCCCGGGCCGGCGGTGCTGGCGGGGTGGTCGGCCTGGCTGAATGTGATCGATTGCTCCGACCACACCAAACCTAGCGCACTTCACACCAGCACGACGGCGCACACCTCCCTCATCACACGCTTGAAACTGGCGTGAGACGGATAGGTGGCCGATCCGCCGTGGATGAAGGCGACTTCTCGCTCCACCTGCGGGAAGCCAAGCGAAGCCGGTTCCTTGCCCTTACCGCTGTCGGACGAATGCTGCTGCTCGTGGCCGGACTCGCTTGTCCACTATCTTGCTGACGACCTGGCAATCCGCCAAGTCGTGGGAGTTGCTGCGGTGAATGGGACAGTAAGTCCTACCGTCCCACTCGCCGGGGCGACGTCCTCGCCCTTCGTCGTGGCCACGGTGGTCGTCACGGCCGCCCCAGCGGGGACCGTTCCTGCCGCCGCCGCGACCTCCTCCTTTCTTTTCGCTTTGCCGCGCCCGTCACGTGGCGCCACCGTCGTCGTTGTCGTTGTCGCCGCGTCGCTTCGCGGCCAGACCTGTCGGCCTCGGCCGCTTTGCGCTTCTTCTTGTCCTTCCGTCTGGATTCTTGAAGTCCCAGCCACCACCCCAGCCCCCCCCGCCCTTCCGGCTGGGCGAGCGGCCTCCGCTTTGTAGGGCGACTCAGGGCCAAGGTGAATAGCTCCTCCGTCGTTCTGATCTTGCGGGTAGCCATCTTCTCCTTGACCTTGGGGTCTCGGGCGCCCCTCCTGAAAGCCGTGACGACGGTGTCAATGGAGATGTCAGGAATGGTGTTGCGGACCTGACTAAAGTGCCGGATGTAGTCGCGCAGCGACTCTACCTTCTTCTGCTCCACATTGTGGAGATCGTCTTCGACTCCGGGCTACTCGAAGGTGCCCTGGAAGTTGGTGATGAAGAGCTCCGAGAGCTCCTTCCACGACCCCACTGACACCGATGGAAGGTTCATAAGCCACGAGCGGGCTCCGCCGGTGAGGACTGCGGGAAAGTAGTTCGCCAGAACTTTTTCCGACCCTCTAGTCGGCTGCATTACCGTGGTGTAGATCAAAAAGAACTCGTCAGGATTGGTGGAGCCGTCGTACTTCTCGATGGGGGCCGGTCGAAACCTTTCCGGCCACTGGACGCGACACAGCTCCCTTGAAAAGGAGCGGCAACCGACGTCGGGAGCCTCCTGCTCCTGGACGCGGCCCTCGTGAAGGGAAACGCGGCCTTGCTACGCTAGAAACGAATCAAATTCTACCACTGGAACCCAGGACCCCCAGCAAGTAATTGTCCACAGATCGAGATTACCTCACGACGCGCAGTGCAGCAGAAGACGGGTCGATGAAGCGGGTTCAATCGATCTGCGCGTAGTCGTACGGAGGTAGTCGTACATGGCGATCCAATCGCCTCCTTCTCGCTGGTCCTCAACGTCCCACGAGGTGCGCCCTGACCGATCCCCATGCCGTGGAGGTCGTTGACGAGCTCCGCGTGCTCGCCGAGATTCGCGATCTCTTCGCGCAGCCTGTCTTCAAACGGACGCCCCGGCCTCGTACGGAGTCTGTTTTCGACGATCTTGGACACTACGGACAAGCCCACGACGAGAGCTTTCCAACGCATCCAGCCGCATCACGAGATTCCTTCTGGATCAACGGGAATTCGCGAAACAAGGACGCGACCAGATTCTAGACGCGAGCAGATCGCGTCGTCTTCTCCGGTTCGTCTTGCGGTTGATCAAGCCAGCGCCCCAAGTGTTGCGCCTCTATAGGAATACACACATCCGGAGATTGGAATCCACCCACGGCGGCGTGCTAGCGCCAGGCGCAGGTGAGGGAGAGAGGTGACGGCTAGGGTTTGGTGGAGAGGGAAACCTAATTTCCTCAGGGCATTCTCAAGCCTCTCCACCATCTTCTTTATATAGTCCTACCGTGGGCCCTCTACACTAGAGGCCCTAACCCGGTCCATGGCCCATGGCCCATGTCTCACATGGTCCATGTAGCCCACGTCATACGTGGTCCCACATATCATTAAGCTCACATCCGATGTGGCCTATGATTGTCAATTGGGCATATAATTCCTTCAATCTCCCATTTGCACAATAGACAATTATGCAACTCATGACTCCAACCCCTTAAGTGTGTGACCCAATAGGTTCGTATATAGACAGCAGTGACCCAGAAACAAATTTCTAGCCACAGATCGGCAGCGGTCTCTAGCAAAACGTACCGACCCCTGAATACATGCGAAGATCAAATCTAACTAACCAAATAGCGTTAAAGTGTTGATCCATTTGCCACACGATACCAGCCAAGCTCAAGGCAAGAAACGTGTCACCCTTGTGATAGCTCGGCCATTCACTCGATCAAGTACTGGATTTCGTATGATTAACTCTTTAATCATGGTATGGCCATACACTTTCCAAATCCAATACCTCGAGAGGCCCAGAGATATCTCTCCTGTTATAAAAGAGGGGCAAATCCCATCTTGACCACTCACACCCCAGTCCATGTTTCATGGCATACCCGAAAGCTACCTTTATAACCCCCTGTTACGGAGAGCGTTTGATAGCCCCAACGTATACAACTGAAAGGATCGCTATGCCACCTAGAGGGGGGGTGAATAGGCGAATAAAACGAAATTGCGGAATTAATACACTTGAACAGTAACCAGTCGGTCGGATGTTCCGATGCAGCGTCGGATGTTCCGACGTGGTACAATACACCCTCCGTCGGATGATCTGATCCTGGGTCGGATGTTCCGATGGCCGTCGGATGTTCCGATCCGGTGTTCGAATTTGTCGAAAACTCAGAGAAAAACTGATTTCTCACAAAACCAAGGTTAGATCTATTCAAGAATACTCAGAACAAGCCAACACAAGTGATAAAGACACCAAAACAAGATCAAGACAAAAGCACGGCAATTTTTGTTTACCGATGTTCGGATCTTTGAAGGGAGATCCTACTCACCGTTAGGGAAGGCACAAAGCCCGGATCACCAAGACCCTAATCCCCTTACCAAAGAAAGCACAAAGCACTCACCGCGATCCTAGTTGAATCCTTTTCCTCATGGAGGTAGATTCAAGACCTTCACAAACTCCTAAGCACGCCACACAAAGATCGGCGACTCACCGGCGACACCTAGCCGTCTAGGAGCCCTTCAAGCCTCCAAGAGTAACAAATGCAATGAAGAAATTAGGAATCGCTAAGTGCTCAAAATTTGATCTCTAATTTGTGGAGCACTTGAGGTGCCTTGATCTCTCTAGATCTAGATCTCACAAGACGAACATGAGAGAGACAAAGGCTAAAGTTCTTGAGAGAGATGAACAGGAACAATTAGATTCAAATCAAGGTGTGAACAGAGTGTAAACAGTGTCAGCAACCTTTGGAAGGTATTAGAGACGGCTTTAAATAGGGAATCCCAAAAACTAGCCGTTGTGCAGTTAATCCCGCATCGGATGTTCTGATCCCCCGTCGGATGTTTCGACCCGCGTCGGATGTTCCGATGGAAGTTCCGATGGACCCTTTATTGGATAGCTCTGAAAACTGGCAGGCTGGCTCACCATCGGATGTTCCGACCCTCGTTGGATGTTCTGATGGCATAGGTTCTGTATAGGGTATATTTTGAGTGGAAAACTCACGCGAACTTCGAGATACCTATTTTGAGCACTTAGGAACCTTTATAAGCTTCTCCATTTCATCCCTCTTTATAGTACGGCATCCCTAGGACTCAATAAATAAAGATTTACAAATAAATACTAGTCTTGATGCCTTCTTGCAATATATCCATTTTGAGGGTTACACCATCTCATTTAAACATGTACCTCATGGATTTTAATCTGTATAACATCTGTGCACAATTCTCCAATAGAAATATTAGCTCTATAATTGTAGCTCATTAATCACCAAAATCACATAAGGGCCTAGATGCACTTTCAATCTCCCCCTTTTTGGTGTATTGATGACAACAATTATAGCCCACAAAACATTTATAAACAAGAATATAACCGGAAGCTCCCCCTGAAACTATGGCAAGTATAACAACAAGAGCTCCCCCAATATCCTTGGCAGAATTTGAATCTAAATGCAATATGACAGGATAAATCACACAATTGCGAAAAACTTAAAGAACTAGCAATTCACCATTACATCAACATCACAGAATAATTAAATAAGTCTTACAGCCACAGCGTACCACATAAACATTGAGTTTAAAATATAGTTTTGCACATACTTAAGCATTCAAGTTTCAAACAACGGAAACTAAGATAGGAATGAGATAAATTTTCTCCCCCAGAACCCAGAACATTTCTCCCCCTTTGGCATCAAGACGCCAAAAAGAGACAAACAAACTGGATCACTCAATCCACTCGATCGCCGCCGCCGCCACCCCGACCACCAAAGACCAAGACCACCTCCACCGGTGACCTCATCATCGTCGTCGTTGTTGTTGCCGCCACCAGAAGGAGGAAGTCCAAACAGTCCTCGAGTATAGGTGTCAATGGTGGAGTAGGAGGACGCGAAATCATCAGAAGAAAGAGGCATACCAAGATGCTTCTTCAATGGAGGAGGAGGGAGACGAGCAGGGAGGAGGCGGGGCAGTGGAGAGGTGTGCGGGACGCAAGAACCGCCGCCGTACAGAGCACCGCCGCCGGAAGATCCGCCGCCGCCGGAAGATCCAAGCTCCCTGTGCAGTCGCCGCCCAAGAGGAGAGAGAAGGAGAGGTAAAAACTCTGAGGTAAAACCGTGGGGTAAAAGGAGGTACAGGGCCCACACGGTTAAAAGGAAAACGGGACACAGATCTGAGTCGCGTCGGAACATCCGACGGAAGTTCCGACGGAACATCCGACGGACCCCCTGCTGGACCGCATCGGAAGTTCCGACGCCGGTCGGAACATCCGACGAGACCCTCACTGGATACCACCGGAAGTTCCGATGCCGAGCGGAACATCCGATCCCCCTCTTGCTGGATTGAAAGTTTTGGACTCCAGACACCTCGATAATAGATAAGATAGCTCCGGGAGGATAGAGGGGAGTTCTAAGACTTGAATTTACCCAAGAATGACCCGTAAGCATATCAATCAATCAAACTAAGGTCATCCGTGAATAAATAGGATATGAATATCCGAAGAACCAAATCAATCAATTTATTTATATATAATCCTATATAGCTATAGTAAAATAGATAACAAGAAAAAGAAAACTTTTTCAATCACCAAACAATGTGTGCAATAGGTCAAGCAACATTCCGAGAGTCAAGGATATTCAATTCACTTCGCAACTCACAGAATTTTCTCTCATCAAGTGGTTTGGTGAAAATGTCAGCTAATTGGTTTTCGGTTCTCACATGGGTAATATCGATATCACCTTTGGTTGAATGGTCTCTTAAAAAGTGGTGGCGAATATCGATATGTTTGGTTCGAGAGTGTTGAATAGGATTGTTGGCTATTTTTATGACACTCTCATTATCACAGAGAAGTGGGATGTGGTTGAGGTTAAGGCCATAATCTCTCAGTGTTTGCCTCATCCAAAGTAGTTGGGCACAACAATGTCCTCATGGCAATGTATTCAACTTTCTACCGTGGATAGGGCAATGTATGTTGTTTCTTGACGCCTACCTAAACGAGCGACCTTCCAAGGAATTGGCAAGTACCGGAGGTACTCTTCCTATCCACTTTACAACCGGCATAATCCGCATCCGAATAGCCGATTAGGTCAAAGTTTGACCCTCTAGGATACCAAAGGCCAAAGTTGGGTGTGTGTATCAAATATCTCAAGATTCTCTTGGCTACCACTAAGTGACAATCCTTGGGTGCAGCTTGAAATCTTGCACACATGCACACACTAAGCATAATATCAGACCTAGATGCACAAAGAGACAACAGAGAGCCAATGATAGAACGATATACCTTTTGATCGACGTCCTTACCATTTACATTTAGATCAAGGTGTCCATTTGTTGGCATAGGAGTCTTGATTGGTTTGGCGTCGCTCATATTAAACTTTTTAAGCATATCCTTCACGTACTTTGATTGGCAAATAAAAGTTCCTTCCTTCATTTGTTTCACTTGTAGTCCGAGGAAGAACTTCAACTTTCCCATCATAGACATCTCAAACCGTTTAGTCATTAAGTTACTAAATTCCTCGCAAAAACACTCATTAGTAGATCCAAATATGATATCATCAACATAAACTTGACATACAAAGATATCACCATCTACTAGCTTAGTAAAGAGTGTAGGATCAGATTCACCCATTTCAAAACCTTTTCTCACCAGAAAATCTTTCAGGCACTCATACCATGCACGAGGTGCTTGCTTCAGCCCATAAAGTGCCTTGTTGAGTTTGTAGACATGATTTGGATACTTTGTGTCTTCGAAACCCGGTGGTTGCTCAACGTAGACAAGCTCGGAAAGTGGACCATTAAGAAAAGTGCTCTTGACATCCATTTGCCACAACTTAAAGCCATGGTGAGTAGCAAAAGCAATTAAAATTCTAATAGCATCTACTCTTGCTACGGGAGCGTAAGTCTCACCACAATCCAAACCTTCGATCTGCGTGAAGCCTTGTGCAACCAACCGTGCTTTGTTCCTTGTCACTATACCATGTTCGTCTTGTTTGTTGCGGAAGACCCATTTCGTACCAATAATATTTTGCTTCGGTCTTTCCACTAACTCCCACACTTCATTCCTAGTGAAGTTGTTTAACTCCTCTTGCATGGCAATAATCCAATCGGGATCCTTGATAGCTTGATCTATATTTAGTGGCTCAAGAGAGGAGACAAACGAGTAAAATGCACAAAAATTTGAAATACGAGATCTAGTAGTTACTCCCTTGTTTATATCACCAATGATACTTTCGACGGGATGATCTCGTTGAACACTTTCACGAACTCTTGGATGTGCATTTGGTGGGATAGGATCTTCATCATCACTTTCACTTGACTTATCATCCTTCTCTTCTTGAATAGTCGTTGGAGGTTCAACTTGAGTTGACAAGGGTAGTGAATCTTCATCTTCTACGCCTTCTTGAGGTTTGACATCACCGATAGCCATTTTCTTGATCGCTTCACAAGGTGGCTCTTCTTTATCCAGTACACATTGATCAACTTGCTCTACTTGAGAGCCGTTAGTCTTATCAAATGTCACGTCATGCGAGATTTCAACCACACCGGAGGTATTGTTGAAAACTCGATACGCATAGGCATTTGATCCATAACCAAGCATAAAACCTTCATCGACCTTAGGAGCAAACTTAGAACTTCTAGATTTCTTATTCAAAATGTAACACTTACTGCCAAAGACTCTGAAGTATGAAATATTCGACTTGTTACCGGTAAGAAGCTCATATAAAGTTTTCTTGAGTAACTTGTGTAGATAGAGCCGATTGATAGCATGACAGGCGGTGTTCACAGCTTCCGCCCAATAAATGTCCGAAACCTTGTATTCATTCAACATGGTTCTCGCCATCTCGATGAGGGTAAGATTCTTCCTCTCGACCACCCCGTTTTATTGAGTGGAGTAGGGGGCCGAGAACTCGTGCTTAATGCCATCCTCATCAAGATATTCTTCAATATCGGTGTTTTTGAATTCCTTTTCATTATCACTTCGAATCTTCTTGATCTTCACTTCAAACTCATTTTGAGATCTTCTCATAAACTTCTTTAAAATTCCTTTTGCCTCTGTCTTATCATGCAAAAAGAATACCCACGTGAAGCGTGAAAGTCATCAATAATAACAAGACCGTATTTGTTACCTCCTATACTTATGTATGCAATCGGTCCAAAGAGGTCCATATGTAGTAGTTGTAGAGGTCTTGTTGTGGTCATCACGTTCTTCGAAGGATGGGATGCTCCAACTTGTTTTCCCGCTTGACATGCGCTACAAGGCCTGTCTTTCTCAAACTTCACATTTGTTAGTCCAATGATGTGATTCCCTTTCGAGAGTTTCTGAAGGTTTCTCATACCAACATGAGCTAGTCGGCGATGCCAAAGCCAACCCATGTTAGATTTAGCCAAGAGGCATATCCTGTATAGGTCTATCCGTAGAGAAATCCACGAGATAGAGCTTTCCCTTTCGATGACCTTTAAAGGCTATTAAACCATCACTCCTTCGAACGACATTCACACCATTACAAGAAAAGATACAATCATACCCGGTAGCACAAAATTATTGTGCCGATAATAGATTGTATTTCAATGAATCAACAAGTAACACATTTGTAAGAAAAAGTTTTTCAGAAATTACAATCTTACCAAGACCTAGTACATCACCTTTACTATCATCCCCAAAAATAATGCTCTCACTTGGTTGATTATAGCAATTGATTTGAGAGAACATTTCCTTCTCTCCGGTCATATGATGAGTGCACCCGCTGTCAAGTACCCAACTAGGGCCACTGGAGAGATATTCCTACAAAGTTCAAACTTTGGTCTTAGGTACCCAAATTTGATTGGGTCCTTTGAGGTTAGTCACAAGAGCCTTCGGGACCCAAATGGATCTCACCAAAGGTGCATTAGTACGCTTCGGTCCAACATGATAAGCAAGCACTCTACCAAAATTATTCTTTTTAAGAATGTAAGAGGCATTAAAAGTAGAGTGAGAAATGTGAGCCTTTGAGCTTTGCTCTCTCACAAACTGAATTGGCTTAGTGACCGGAGTCACAACAACATGTGCTTTCTTGCCCTTCGGTGGAACATAGCCAAGTCCGGCCTTCTTGAAGTTTCCTCTTCTCTTGTCTAGGATCTCATCAAGTCCCTTACTCGACTTGTAAGATTTTTGAATACCATCTTCAAGTAGACCCTTCAACTTTTCATTCTCACTAGCAAGATCTTGTAAAGTGGTGAAGTTTGTTGCACAAGCATTTATATCTACATTGTAGCACCTTGCACAACCAGTGCTCGTGGAAGGAGGTGAGTCACAAGTTGCATTTGAAAGAGTAGAGGTTCTCTTCAAAAGATCATCAAACTTCACCCTAAGAGTCTCATGTGCTTTCTTTGCACCAATGAGTTCTTCCTTGAGTGAAGCATTGTTGATCTCAAGAGAGCTTGCTTTAGATGTGACCTTAGAGAATTCTTTGGTCATCTCCTCAACCCTCTTCTTTTCCAACGCAAGTTCCTTCTCAAGTTGGAGGTCTCTCCTTTTCAAGGATAAGCAAGTCTTCTCCTTTCTCAAGAAGGTCCTCTTGTTGCTCAACTCTCTCCATGAGTTCGGTTAACTTACGCATATCAAACTTTCTCATCATCTTGACCAAGCTAGCATGACTCATATCATCCTCATCATCACTAGAGTTGTTAGTATAAGAATTAACTAGAGATTTAGAGGATCTTGAAGATACCTTAGGGCCCTTGGCCATGAAGCACAATGTAGGTTCATCATCATCTTCCGTCAATTCGCCAAATAAAGAAGAGGTTGTTTTTGGAATAGCCATTCCAAGACATGCTACACTCTCATCATCGGACTCGGAGTCGGATTCGGAGTTGGATTCGGAATCCCACTCCTCACCAATGTGAGCTTCACCTCTTGAACTTCTCTTGTGTCTCTAACTCTTTTCTTTGTCCTTTTTGTAACTCTTTTCTTTCCTCTTGTCTTTCTTGTCCTTATCCTTCTTATGTGGACAATCGGCAATAAAATGTCCGGTTTCACCACATTCATAGCACTTTCTTCTTGAACTTCTTGAAGAGTTGGATTTGCCGGAATCCTTCTTGCCTTTGCTATTGTAGCCATTCTTCTTGAGAAATTTGTTGAATCTTCTCACGAAGAACGCCATCTCTTCCATGTTCATTTGCCCATTGTCTTCATCACTGCTTGAGCTATCATCTTTTGCCTTTAACACTTTGCACGCCTTCAATGCAATGCTCTTCTTCTTGCTTGATTGAGCCATCTCTTTAATGTTCGAGGCCTCTTGGTCCATCAACTCATCACTGAGAATTCTTCCAAGCACTTCATGCGGTGTGATTGAGTGATAGTTGTCTCTATCTCGAATCATTTGCACTAAATGGCGATTGGTTGGAGTGATAGCCCGGAGTAGAATCTTGACCACCTCATGATCAGTGAGAGACTTGCATCCAAGTCCCTTGGCCTCATTTACCAATACCATGAGTCGATCAAACATTGTCTTGTAGTCTTCTCCTTCTTCTAGGATAAACCTTCCAAGCTTGCCATTGATAACCTCGATCTTGGTTTCCCTCACACTTGATGTGCCTTCGTGAACAACCTTGAGGGTATCCCAAATTGTTTTAGCTTCTTCAAGTCCGTCAACCCGATTGAACTCACTTGGGCTCAAGGCACCAAATAATGCATTGACGGCTTGATAGTTGCGAAGAAGTCTCTTTCCTCATCGGCAAGTGAGGTTCTCCGGTTCTTTGGGCTTGAAACCTGTTTCTACAATTCTCCAAATAGAAGGATGAATAGACATTAGATACATCTTCATCTTATGTCTCCATTGTGGGTAGCATGTGCCATCAAAGTGAGGCGCACGCCCAGTGGGAACAGAGACATGAGATGAGGATGTAGAATCAGGATAAACATAAGGAATGGTAGCCTTTTTGTTGCCTTCACTTGAAGTCTCGATCTCGTCCTTGTTGTTAGGCATGATTCTCCAAGATGTTAAGCTCAAAACAGGAGGTTAGGCTCTGATACCAATTGAAAGGATCGCTATGCCGCCCAGAGGGGGGTGAATAGGCAAATAAAACGAAATTGCGGAATTAATACACTTGAACAGTAACCAGTCGGTCGGATGTTCCGATGCAGCGTCGGATGTTCCGACGTGGTACAAGACACCTCCGTCGGATGTTCTCGATCCTGGTCGGATGTTCCGATGGCGTCGGATGTTCCGATCCGGTGTTCGAATTTGTCGAAAACTCAGAAAAACTGATTTCTCGCAAAATCAAGGTTAGATCTATTCAAGAATACTCAGAACATGCCAACACAAGTGATAAAGACACCAAAACAAGATCAAGACAAAAACACGGCATTTTTTGTTTACCGATGTTCGGATCTTTGAAGAGAGATCCTACTCACCGTTAGGGAAGGCACAAAGCCCGATCACCAAGACCCTAATCCCCTTACCAATAAGCACAAAGCACTCACCGCGATCACTAGTTGAATGCTTTTCCTCATGGAGGTAGATTCAAGACCTTCACAAACTCCGGAGGCACGCCACACAAAGATCGGCGACTCACCGGCGACACCTAGCCGTCTAGGAGCCCTTCAAGTCTCCAAGAGTAACAAATGCAATGAAGAAATTAGGAATCGCTAAGTGCTCAAAATTTGATCTCTAATTTGTGGAGCACTTGAGGTGCCTTGATCTCTCTAGATCTAGATCTCACAAGATGAACAAGAGAGAGACAAAAGCTAAAGTTCTTGAGAGAGATGAACAGGAACAATTAGATTCAAATCAAGGTGTGAACAGAGTGTAAACAGTGTCAGCAACCTTTGGAAGGTATTAGAGACAGCTTTAAATAGGGAATCCCAAAAACTAGCCTTTGTGCAGTTAATCCCGCATCGGATGTTCTGATCCCCCGTCGGATGTTCCGACCCGCGTCGGATGTTCCGATGGAAGTTCCGATGGACCCTTTACTAGATAGCTCTGAAAACTGGCAGGCTGGCTCAACATCGGATGTTCCGACCCTCGTCAGATGTTCTGATGGCATAGGTTCTGTATAGGGTATATTTTGAGTGGAAAACTCACACGAACTTCGAGATACCTATTTTGAGCACTTAGGAACCTTTATAAGCTTCTCCATTTCATCCCTCTTTATAGTACGGCATCCCTAGGACTCAATAAATAAAGATTTACAAATAAATACTAGTCTTGATGCCTTCTTGCAATATATCCATTTTGAGGGTTACACCATCTCATTTAAACATGTACATCATGGATTTTAATCTGTATAACATCTGTGCACAATTCTCCAATAGAAATATTAGCTCTATAATTGTAGCTCATTAATCACCAAAATCACATAAGGGCCTAGATGCACTTTCAACAACTACGCATGCTGGGACTCAATGGCGATCTCAAGTCAAAGGATCCCACAGTCACTATGTGAGAATTCAACTGATGACACCAAAGATTATAACAAATCTTGCAGCATCTCATTGCGGGTCTGTCCAACCACCCATGTTCTCCAACATGTGCCCACATTATTGATTTGATATCTTCATATCTATGATCCAGAAACATGATCATCAATCAATACATGTGCTGATCTTGGAATCATAATTGTTCAAGTTATAATATAAGATCAGGGACTCCTTTAGAATAACATCATAGAGTAAAAGAGTTCCGCGAACAAGTCTTACTTGTTGATCGATACCGATGATGTTAGTCAAGGAACTAGGATAACAATTATCTATCATAAACATAGAAGTAATACAGTCATCTCCAAGACTGCCTAGTCGGCTTATTACTTATATTTTATCCACATGCACTAGAGCTTACCAAATGGATATCCAATATCGGATGCTCATGTGCGCCTTTCATAAAGGTTGTGATAATATTTGTCTAGGTCAAACTGCTTTCACTTCGAACCCCATTAAGTAATGGTTTGAAAGTAGTACGCGATGTAACTTTTACAGGCCACCATTCCAAAGTGCACATTCTTTATACTTCGCAAGTATTTTAGCATGCTTCTCAACATCCAGTGACTTTCACCAGGATTAGATTGATATCTACACATCGAATGACATTCACCTTAATGCATATGACATAAAACCCTCTTTTTGGCGATTTATCAAGCTCGTCAAATATCAAATACTGAATCTTGCTCTCCTATGTGACATACATAGGAACAATTCCCGGCTGAACCATTCAACACTATGTCAACATATGGGCCTAATCCAATTAGCCTTTCTGATCTATCTCTATAGACCCTTATGCCAAAATTTAAATCTATCCCAAAATCTTTCATGAAGAACAATTTCTTAATCAAGACATGGTAGATTCACAAAATATTATTTCTGATCAACTATATATCATATATATTTAAGATCAAGAAAAATTAGTGCTCTCCCACTTGCCCTTGATGAACTAGCCAAACAATTTGACTTCCCATCAAAACAAATATTCAACTCTGATATGCTTGTTTCATAAACTTGCATACTCTAGCACTTTATGGATCACAAAAACCTTGAGTCTGTGTCGAACACATTCTCACTTAGGTCTCAACTAGAAAGCGAGTTGTTTCGATATCCATATTGCATATCATATATGCAACAATAGCTAGGTGAATCAAGACAACACTTAGTAGACCAATCAAGTTCAAAACTTAGTTGTCACACATAGCTTGTCTTAAATTCATCCTCCAGAGTATAGGCCCATCACGCTTCAATATAAGTCTTAAGCTCAAATTAGTCCGACAACAATTGTCTTCCCTATCATATAGGTGTCTAATTTGGCTTTAGAACCAATGCAGGGTTGGTTATTTCATAAAACATACAACAACTTATCTATAATATAAAAATTTAGTAGAAACCGAAACACTTTCAAATGATCCCCGAATAACTCCGAGTCACATCGTGCTCCCACTAAATATTTTGTAAGAAACAATTTCTCCAAAATAAAACCAATCCGAGCAACAAACACTTTGCAGCTCATACCCTTCTTTATATGCAAACATTTTTGCACTTCACAAAGAAACATTTATCTTAGTCGAGCGTGAGCTTATCAGACGTCAAACGTCTTGCACATGCCTCACGCTCCAAATATCGATAAAATAGCACGGAACACCTTCCTATCCATATCATATATGGTTGTTTCCTTATGTCTGAATGGAACCTTTAAATGAGTACAAACATTTCTAAAGTGTACCATAACATGGATAATAAAACATAATGACATCACAAGTCCTTAGAATTAAAAACACACATCCATTCACTAATGGAGCATGCCCATAAGCCAAATTAATCTCCCACTCAAAAGAAGTAAAATATTGAATTTGCTTATGCTCGGAATATAATAACAATTATTTAATTCCAATTGTGATCCTTTGGATTTGGGCCCTTAAAACTACGTCAACGTCAAATGAGACAACTTTTATACCCTTGCCATTAATCCGAATCCTATCCTCATGTGTCGTGGTAGCATCAATCTTTGACTTCACAAGTCTAGATTAGTACTCAGGTCCAACTCGACCTTTCCCTTTCACTCATGACTCGGCCTCCTTCACAAGTCGACCAGTCTTTTGAACCATCATCATATGATAAAGCTAATCTTAATGCTATCTTATTTTAACATGCATCAAATGCATCTCGGCCAATGATTTCTAAGCAATTCATCATTATGAAGAGCAACCAAAAATCACATCAATAGCTAACCATTAGCTAAAGGGAAAACCATATTTTCCAATGCCTATGCAATCAATCATATTGACCACATATGACGGCTGAACGAATTTTCTTTTGCTAACTTGCACGCAAACAATGACTTAGGGATCAAATCCATTAGCCCTTTATTTGGATCTCAAACATGCCCACCAAATCCACAATCATATTGCAGACATCCATGATTTCATCTCGCTACAATAGCTCAAATTTCATGATGACAAGAAAGAGATAATAAGCACAAAGAAAATCATTATAGTGCTTCTAGTAAACACTTCAACTACAGATTGCATTTCAAGCTGGTTCATCAAGGTACTACTTTTAGAACAAATATTCCATAATAACTAGAGAACAATTCTCAAAAACGATATCAATCACCATAGATATATCAAGATTCACTAATCAAAGATATAGCTCAAAAATAAAGCATCAGGTATATCAACAAATATTAAACTATGTTTATGTGCGTACCTCCTTTAACAATTTAACGAAGATACTCCCACTCAAGTCACATTCCCTCTGATGACTTGAACTAGGACAAGATCCATAGTCGGTCAAAGATCTAGTGCGCGGAGGCGACTCCTAGAACTAAGTGACATAGGTAGGCAACCTCTTGCCAATCACATCGTATGTGACTCTTGTGTGTTGGGTGGCATACGCCAATGCTCAGCACCAACACCCCTGCCCCGAAGCCCAAAACCGTTCTGATAGCTTCGTCAAGTAAAACCAACACTATGCAGTGAAGTCCGACTTCACCCCATTGATCAAGGAAATTAATGGCACCCTGCTGTATGCTGAAACTACCAATTAACGTACAAGATCTTTATGGGTGCAGCTGTTGGAAAAGGGCAAACTCTTAATTTTTCCGAGAGAAATCTATTCATTAAGAATAGCAGGGCAGGAAAACCATCACAGAAAATCTAGTATTAAGCTGTGCACTGTGCACTGGTATGGCCCAAGACGCGGTGATCATTATCACCATGCGCCCATTCCTGTCCACCGAGCCATACTCAAGTATCACAAATTAGCATGTAACCCTTAGTAAGGACCCCACACATGCATCATATGTACGAGGGTCAAACTATTCACATACATCTGCATAGAATCAAATTCTACAAAATGAAGTGAATACATAACAATTATGAAAAGGCACATAAATAATTTGTGTTGTGGAAATAATTTTCCCATAGTGAATCATATTCACAAACTATGCCCATGAATAATTCCAACGAATTAATCACATTAACTCGTTCCGGGCCAATCATATTGTCCCAATAAATATTCATTAAGCAAGTCAGCCTACTAACAAATTAACTGGCATGGTTCGAACTGTGAATCCTATTCACAATCTTACCCATGACAATTCGATTAAATTAATCATATTAATCCAATACCCTCATTAGCCCTATGGCCCTAACCAACCGTCGAGGCACCGTGGCAGTAGAGAAAGCTCACCAGACAACCAGCGCTCGAGGCAGCTGGCGCCGACGCCGTCCTCCAACTCTATGGACCATTCACAGCGTGGCTATACCGCTGCTCGGGATCCATATCCTAGCGTGTAGCGGGGCTTTCCGACCAACTCGAGCTCATGCGAGCAGAACCGAGAGGCGCCGAGCAGATCTAGGCACCATCGAACAATACCGAGTGACCGAAACAACAATTTGCTTATCATCGATTAGTCCGATTAGCGCCGAGCAGTGTCGACCATTACCGACACACTACCGAACAGGACCGAGTTACCCGTCGTCACCAAGCAGTTCAGGTAGCGCCGAGTAATTTTGAGCAATGCCGAACAGCATCAAGTCACCTGAGCAACAATTTGCTTGTTATCGATCTGTCCGAACACAAACATGCACGTCTACAAGCCATATATGGAACCTACGCATCATATGCACAGGGTCACGCAGATCTGACCTCTCTGATAGACTACATTAGAAATTGCAGAACACTTAAGCAAAACTAATTAGCATCGAGAGAGCCAAATAGCACGATAGCCATAGTGACAAGGCACACGATGACGATGACCAACTCGTAGCGCCGCACCACAATACATCAACATGCACTTGGAAGCATGAGACGGTCGATCTCATCTCTCAGCTAATCCAATTAGCTAAGGCAGAGCAGTACCTAGCCTCATTGAGCAGCACCGACCACTGTCGTGCAGTGCCGAGTACTGCCGAGCAGCGACGTGGCAACCGGGCAGCACACCCGGAGCAATAAAGGCACTGATCCAATCAGCGGCAGCTTGGCGGCCCGAGATCAAATCCCAGTAGCAAACCCATACCGGCCAGTGGGCTCCCATGGCGATTGCCCAGCGGCATGACAGCTTTGTTGAGCACAACCCAGCCGACCAATAACTCAACTAGTCGATCATATCAACGAGATATCAAGCCATCGGCCGAACCAATTTCATTAGCTGCATCACCCGTACTTATCTCATCAAGTACTTACTGAGGTAATCCCTTCAGCCCGTACATCAATTAAGAGATCAAATATATTAACACAATGCACGTGCATCTAGTTGATCTCATCATCAGGAACCTACTTGATCGCTGAAACTAATCAAGAGACAATTGATCTTATCAATCCAACAACGTGGCTAATCATATTAACCAGTACCCATGTTTGATCATAGCAATCCACGGCCAACTCCATAAACCCTAACCGATCCAATCGGCTAGTAAAACAGTAGATCATATCTACCACCCCGCACATCACATATGTGGCCGATCTGGATCAAGAACTAAACAGGATGGCTCTGATACCACTGAAGGGAAACGCGGCCTTGCTACTCTAGCAACGAATCAAATTCTACCGCTGGAACCCAGGACCCCCTACAAGTAATTGACCACAGATCGAGATTACCTCACGACGCGCAGTGCAGCGCAAGACGGGTCGATGAAGCGGGTTCAATCGATCTGCGCGTAGTCGTACGGAGGTAGTCGTACATGGCGATCCAATCGCCTCCTTCTCGCTGGTCCTCAACGTCCCACGAGGTGCGCCCTGACCGATCCCCATGCCGTGGAGGTCATCGACGAGCTCCGCGTGCTCGCCGAGATTCGCAATCTCTTCGCGCAGCCTGTCTTCAAACGGACGCCCCGGCCTCGTACGGAGTCTGTTTTCGACGATCTTGGACACTACGGACAAGCCCACGATGAGAGCTTTCCAACGCATCCAGCCGCATCACGAGATTCCTTCTGGATCAACGGGAATTCGCGAAACAAGGACGCGACCAGATTCTAGACTCGAGCAGATCGCGTCGTCTTCTCCGGTTCGTCTTGTGGTTGATCAAGCCAGCGCCCCAAGTGTTGCGCCTCTATAGGAATACACACATCCGGAGATTGGAATCCACCCACGGCGGCGGTTAGCGCCAGCGCAGTGAGGAGAGAGGTGACGGCTAGGGATTGGTGGAGAGGGAAACCTAATTTCCTCAGGGCATTCTCAAGCCTCTCCACCATCTTCTTTATATAGTCCCACCGAGGGCCCTCTACACTAGAGGCCCTAACCCGGTCCATGGCCCATGGCCCATGTCTCACATGGTCCATGTAGCCCACGTCATACGTGGTCCCACATATCATTGAGCTCACATCCGATGTGGCCTATGATTGTCAATTGGGCATATAATTCCTTCACCTCGTCCCGCCGCCCCCGACGCCTAGGTGGCGCCGAAGAGGCGCCACCTTCTCCGGCGGAGGCGGCCCCGTGGGAGTCCTCCTGCTGGTCCCCGCGAGCGGCAGCGATGGTGCGGTCGCGCACCCGGTCGCGTTGCCGGCGGAGCTTGTCGCGCAAGTCTTCCCCATGCAGTAGGTGGCGGTCCTCCAGATGGGTCCGGAGGTCCGGTCCACCGCCATTCCTGCCCGGTCGAACCCCCGTAGGAGTTGCCTGGCTCCTGTCGTCTCGGCCCCGCTCCCCCCCCCCCCCGCCAAGAGATCTGCGAGAGGGGTGCGAAGGAAAGAAAGAACGGGAGGAAGCAGAAACGCCGGTTTCCGCACCTCCAGGGACTTGCACCATTGCCGCGGCGACATCAACGTAGCGGGCCAAACTGGCCAGCCACGGAGCCGCCGGAGAGTCCGGAGTCACCGGCACCGGTGGGTTGTCCAGCAGGGCCCTGGCCGCATGGAGGTTTTGTGCTGGGGTGCACTCCTCCAAGGCCAAGCGCCGCCTAGCTTGGCTAGGACGGCTGCTCTCCGCCAGGGTTCCAACCCTCGGCGGGCGGCTACCGCCTGGCTGATCTATCACCATTGCCGCAGCCGACGCCGCGGCCACGGCTCTGGCGGCTGCTTCTGGGTCCATCGCGGACTGCTGATCCGCCATCGAAGAAGTCGAAGAGCGCGGACTGATGCTAGCGCTCCCCTACCTGGCGCGCCATTGACGGCGTGTTCTTCACTTAACCACGGTAAATCACACCCCTGTCTAATTTCTATCTTGCTAGCCGATCAGCTCTGACTCGATCCGATTCGAGCGTCGGACGCAGCGAGGATCGACACGCAGAGATTACCCAGGTTCGGACCCCCTTGCGGTTAATAGTCCTACTCCTGCCGAGCCTTTGCTCTTTTCTTGTTGTGGTTGTGTGAGGATGCTTACAGAATGCTAAATGCAACGTACCCCCTCTCTTCTCTCTCTTCTCCTTTTATACGAACCTTGGACTGGCGGAGAGAGCCGAGGAGGGTAGGCAGTACAGTACGCTTAGTACACTGATAAGACGTAAAGGACGGGACAGGAGAGACGAAAACGTGCTGCTACTGTGCCGAGCGGCGCCGCCCACGCGTGCTTCGCAAGTGGCCTCCGACTCATGTGAACACGCCAGTGAGGGAGTAGGCGGGGCCCATCTTGCGCCACCTGACGCGGGCGGCCATCCTAATGACGGCGGACTCACTCTCCACTGGTCAATTCCGCAGAACCACAGTGACAGTTGATCAGACCTGCAGAGGTCACTGTGGCGGTAATCATCTTCTTCTTCGGTCCATCAGCGCGTAATCTCGCATTGAATGCGCCTGTCCTCCGTAGCAGAGGAGAGCCTTCGCCCAGAAGACTTCCCTTGGGACGCTTCCTGTAGCACGGGCTGGTCTTCTTTAAGACTCTTCATACCCCGGTATTTATTGTACCAACAAGCTTCTTGAACGCGTGGTTCCTTGTCGAGAGTAAATTCACGTTCGACCACTTCGAGGAAGCGTCAATGAGCACCATAAAGTATCGAAACGGCCCTGACAGGGGCTGAATGGGGCCACATATGTCCCCCTAAATCCGTTCAAGGAAAGCGGGGATCTCATCTCTAACCTTCAGGACCGACGACCTAGTAACTAGTTTCCCGGTGGCACAGTTGATTCACACAAAATCTTTATGATTTAGAAAATTTCTAACACTGATACCATGGCCTTGCGAGTTATTCATAGTTTCTCTCATCATTCTAAGATCGGGGTGGCCAAGTCTGCTTTGCTAGAGGGAAAAGAGTTCAGAGCTTCTAAAGGTCGTCTTAAGGGAGGTGAACACAGTGGGTGCTCTAATGCTAGTGTGGTATAGCCCAGTTTCTAAGGAGGCGAACTTCTCCAGAATTCACTTCTCACATCCATTGTGCTGCACGATGCACAAAAATTCATTCCAATTTTCTTCTATGGTTTCTACGTGAAAGCCATTGGCACGGATGTCGCGAAAACTCAATAGTGTTCGACTGGATTCAGGGTATAATAATGCCTCTTTCATTTCAATGATAGTTTCCATAGGCAAAATTATAGATGCTCTTCTCGAGTCTACAATGCAAGTGTCGCTTCCAACGATAGTGGTGATACAACTAGTATTTTTTAAGATAGACTAGAAGTACTTGATTCTCTCATGATACAATTCAGAGTACCATTATCCACAATTCACAATTTCTCCATAGGCGCTACATATATATATATATATATATATATATATATATATATATATATATATATATATATATATATATATATAGAGTTGAGCTACTATGATTCATGGCACGGATGTTTTGGTGCTTAGCGCTCGGTTTGCAAAACCTATGACCGATGTATATATATATATATATATATATATATATATATATATATATATATATATATATATAGTATGGGGAATTGCTCTCATACCATTATGTTTTAGTCGGGTTTGCAAAATACCACTCAAAGTTTAGGCCTTTCCAAAATACCACTACATGTGAGCTCCGTTACTCCAAAATACCATTCTGTCAACTCTAGCCGTGAGAATGCCCTCTTCCCGTTCACCTCCTCCGGTGCACGAGAGGAGGTCTGGGCGGCGGCAGAGGAGCCCGTACCGGCGGGCGAGAGCCAACGGCTGCGGCGCCCGGCCGTGCGTGGAGGTCGGAGTTGGAGATGACGGGGGAGGGCGCGCCAGCGAGATAGGCAACGGCGTTGTGTCCCCTGATGCGCCGCCGGCGTAGGGCGGAGTCAGAGATGGACTTGGCGACGACCGACCTGCCGAGGCGCGGTTGCAGCATGGGGAAGGCGGCGGCAAGCCGGCGGGAACGCCAACGGCGGCGGCGGCGCCCGTGGTGTAGAAGAGGCGGCGGGCGGCATCGGAGCCCGGTGCGACGTTGACTTTGAGGGCGGCAGTGAGCTCACCTGGAGGAAGACTCGGCGGCGGTGAGCGGAGAAGCAGCTGCGCTTGGCCGCACCCGTGCTGGCGCCGACGGTGGAGATGGAGGCGGTGCGTCGCGTCGGGGCGGCATGATGCTGTGGGGCCCAGCTCGCCGTCTCGGTAGAGATGCGGCGCCATCGGCCACTGGCGGCAGTGATGCGGTTGTGTGGGGAGGCGGCGGCGGCGGCTCGATGTTGAGGTGGTGGCGCGCCGGCGTGGGGAGGAGGCGAGCTCGGTGGTCGCCGGCGCGAGCTCCCCCTCCCCTCTCCTTCTTTTCAGGTCTGAGCAGGACGAACATAATGGTATTTTGGAGTAACGGAGCTCACATGTAGTGGTATTTTGGAAAGGCCTAAACTTTGAGTGGTATTTTGGAAACCCGACTAAAACATAATGGTATGAGAGCAATTCCCCCCCCCCCCCCACACACACACACACCCACACACACTTTGAGTGGTAGGAAGCGGAATTGGGACTCCCCAAGGCCTGGGCTCCCTAATTCTTAATCGTTGGATTGCATTGAGATGATGAAACTTGTTTGGATTGTCCTTGTTAATGGGTATGCCCGTTAGTAGGCTTGATATGGTAGGTATGAAATGCTATTTGAAATTGATTATTGAATGGCCGTTAGTAATCATGTTCAGACTTTTGAAAATTGGTTTTGAATGCCCTGCACTAATTGGGTTTTTGAATGCCCCAGATTAAAAAATTATACATTAAAAGCATTTCAACGATATACCTATAACTTTTATTTGGAAACATGAACTGTGGGTATGTTATAAAAGGAAGTGTCCGAGAGTACATACTCAGATTTTTCCTGCAGATATACCAGAACTTTTCGAGAGTACATACTCTATTAAGCGATACTCATTTTTTTTTCCGGAGCATCCGTGTACAATTATACATCATTTTAGGTATCCAACGATATACTCATTTTTATTTGGAAGTATCCAATTGTATAATTATACATCGAAGCGTCTGAGAGTACATGTACATACTCGTTATTTTTAAAGCATCCAAGTATATAGGTATGTGATTTTTTTTTGAAAGCATCTGTATGTAAGTATACACAATTTTTAGATATCTGATGTATATACTCTTTTTTGTTTGGAAATGTCATATCGTATAATTATACATTGAAGGGTAGCGTCTGAGAGTACATGTACATACTCGTTATTTTTAAAGCATCCAAGTATATAGGTATGTGATTTTTTTTTTTTGTAAGCATCCGTATGTAAGTATACATAATTTTTAGATATACGATGTATATACTCTTTTTGTTTGGAAGTGTCATATCGTATAATTATACATCGAAGGGTACGAGAGTACGTACATACTCGTTTTTGGGTAGATACGTTTTGAATTATGCGGTGTGAATTTCACTGGGTATGATAATTACTTGGGTATGTACCCTCATATATCGAGTTGGATGCCCTCATACGGTGAAAATTCAGAGTACAAAAAATTACGTGGACCACATACTGGCATGCTTTCTCTGTGAAACAAATTAAGGTTTGCAGCCAGGAACAAACATGAACTTTTTAATTAAGCGATATATACAATACATGACATATTAGGTTTACGAGTACAACACACAAAAAAAACATACTCATACCTCATCGGCCGAGGGTTGTTCCTGTTGATTAGCAAGCTTTGCGATCTATGGGCCTAATTATACCAAGAACAACAAACTTTCTCTGCATAATTTGATGATCTTGCTCACGAAACCAGTGTCTGATTCACAGAAATCTAGCTCCAGTTCTACGAGGCGGTCACCCAGGCCCGATGGTTCATGTGGAGCTCGATCCATGCCACCGGTCGCCTCCTAGCTCGAAGCCAACGGCAGCACCGAAGAATCAAGATCCATCCTCTCCAACTTTGTCTCGGACCTCCAATCCGCCTCCGATGAAGCACTATTCTACTGTGACCTCAAGGCCGCTTTCTCCTCCCGTGGCCTCAAGACATGGATTTCTTCGCCCCGCTAAGATGAATGCGGCTGACAGGGATCGGATTACCTTGGGGCTGCACACGCGGTGGCCGGCGACCAGGGATCGGATTCTCCTCCCACACGGTGGCCAGCGGCGCTTCCCTTCTCCTCCCACGCGGCGGGTCAGAAGCGCCCAGCCCAGGCTCTCCTTTGCCTCGCGCGGCGGCGCGTGGCGTCCCCTACCTCAGGCGCGCGGCAACGCTTCCACCTGCGGCGCCAGGCATCCCCATTCTCTAGATCTGGGCGGTGGCAGAGGAGGGCGTCGCTGCCCCATTCCGAGGAAGGAGACGCTGCAGAAAGGGGGAGGCCGCCGCCGAGCCGCACCAATCTGGATCTGGGGAGGGTCATGCACCGCCCCGCTGCAAAGGAGGGGCACCACCGTGCCTGCAGGAGGTGGGGGACGCCGCCGCGTCTGCTCGAGGAAGGAGGCCGTTGCGTCGATCTGAGGAAGAGGAAGCCGCCGCCCCGAGCTGAGGAAGGGGGAGGCCGCCGCTGCATGGGCGCCATCGCGCCGTGGTGGACGGACGCCGGCAGAGTCCGAGGCGACGCGAATCCGGGCTGATGGCGTTGGTGGCGGCGTGGCCGATGCTGGTGGCGGCTCGACGATGCGGAGCTGAGGTCGGTGGCGGACGACGCCAGGGTAGGTGGAGCCGGCGGCATCCACGGCGGCGCGGTTCCAAGGCCGAATGGGCAATGGCGCGGTGGAATGAAAATGAATGACAGGCGGGGTACGAAAACGGGTATTAGAGAATTAATTCCCTAATTAATGCGATAACGGATCCTGTCTGTAAAACGGGTTTGATGAAAAACATTGCCTGTTTAGTAGCACGATCTTTATAGTGAATCGAATGGTGATCGGGTGGGGAGCCCAGGCCTCAGGGAGCCCCTGTTATTTTTACTCTATATATATATATATAGTTGCAATCAGGTAATGGCACAACGACATATGCAAAACATATTTATTCATGCAAAATTCAAAATACTTCAAATTCAATCATACTGAAATTCAGAGCTCTTCAAGACCAACCACGAGAATTAAAATATGCTCTTCTAGAGCTTACAATGTAAGGAAAAATTCTAAACAATTTATTTTAATGTCTTCTAACGCAACCTCTCTGAGATAATAACATTGCGTCCACACTCTGCCGGATGTCGGAGTCATCAAAGTGATCTATCTTCACAGCACATTTAGGAACAGGGCCAGGAGGGGCCAGTAGGAGAGATGCCAATTCCTCCCCGAGGATATCATCTTCTTCAAATTCGTCTTTAGGCTTGGTATTCTCAACTTGAAGCTCTGCTAGATGCGCTTCAATGGGGCGCTTCTTCTTGGTTTGATGTATCGCGACCACTTTCTTGAGTTCACGGCAGATCCTAGACCAATGCCCTTTCAGGCCGCAGCGATAGCACGTTTGGTTCCGCTGGCCATACGGCTTGCGCGGCCCCTGATTACCAGACTTGCCAGTTGCTTCCCTCTCTTTCCTTTCCCTTTCTTGCCCTTCTTATAGGGCTTCTTAACCTTATAACTATTGGCATTAATTTCAGTGCCATTCGGGTTACTTGATGTTTAGGATTTGAAATTCTTCATCAAGACATTATCATGAGTTTCAGACACCATCATCATATCAATGAGGGTGTTATACTCCTCAATGTTGTCCTGTCGGTAGCTGCGGGTTAGCTAAATTTCATTGGGATGGAAAGTAGAGAGGGTTTTCTCAATCTTTTCTTGCTCCGAGACAGGTTTGCCACATAGCCTCAGATTGGTGCAAATGCGATGCAGCGCAGAGATATAATCAGCAACAGACTTAAAGTCGGTCACCCTCAGGCGATTCCAGTCCTGCTGGCTTGTGGTCGAATTGAGTTCCTCAACCTCTTAAAGCGCTTGCAGAGCGTATTTCACAGCTCCAGGGGACATGTCACTGCCATGTATTCACTTTTCAGAGTAGGTGACAAGTGGTGCCTCAGGAAATGCAGGGCCTGGTAATTTTTTGTTCCGAAGTGGGGTAGCCCTGGTCAATGCCAAAGGTACAACGCAGCTACTTACTGCCCAGGATAATTTCAACATCTAACTTCCATGTCAGAAAATTCTGCCCCTGGGGGCAAGCTCCTCGAAAACACGGCTTGTAAGGCAGTCATCTACAAGATAACCAAATATATGATTACTTCAGAAAATCAACCTAGAGTGGCGCGTGACATAAAAACAATTTTCTCGGTTTCAGCACGTTGCCATTACGAGATGCAAACTAATAACTGATAATATAACAAGCAATAATTTGTACAGTAATTCCAAAAGATATTAACCAACAAACACAGTGTAAAATAAATTCACATGATTCTGGGAGAATCAGGGGGTTTCTGTAAAATTTATTAATTTCAGGTAAATTGACCAAAAATCCGAACAAATCCGGACCTTTCGGTCCAGCGCACGGTCTGCTGCTAGCAAGGCTGTATGTGTACGGAGAAAAACCCAAAATAGCCGGCGGGTGCACAGCGCCATTGGGGTGGTCTTGCAAGGCGCAGGCGTGTAAAGGCGCGGCGCGACGAGCGGGCGCTGCCCACGAGGTCGCCACGGCTCGCGGTAGGCAACGCGAGCGGCAAAGCGGCGGGCGGTAGGCGGAGTGGCGGGCGGGCGCAGCAGCGCGACCGTGGCCTGTGTCTTGGCGCGAAGACGCATGGCGGACGCGCCCAAGCGGGTGTCTTGTCGCGGGCGCAGCTATGAGCGGCCAAGGCATGCTGAGCGTCTTGAGGCGCTGCCGCCAAGATCGGGCGCGGTCGACGACAAAATCAATCTACTAGATTGGTTTTTACAAAGGCCCCAAAACTAATCTACTAAATTTTCTTGCAAGATTTTTCAATTACTAGAAAACTCATAAAGATTCTCGATCTGCAATCAAATTCAAGCACAGATTACAATCTACTAGGTAACCGATGCGCAAAATAATACCTTCGTGGTAGAAGTGGATGCAGATTGTTCTTCCTTGCGGATTGATCGACACGTCAAGTAGCGAGCGTCCTGATAACGTGTTAAGGAACCTCGCTACTGGTTGTAGTCTGAGGTATAAACGTGGTTAATCAATCACAGAGAAAGATCAAGAACATAGGGGACACAGAGAAATAGGGTGGATCTTCTCTTTATTAATCTTCAGATCTGATCTACAACATGGTGCCCCACCTCTTCTTTTATAGTGTTGCTTAGGGTTTAGACTTTTACCGACGCACGGTTAATCGCCATTGCTACATAATATGGCCGACTTACATTATGACTGTATAAATAGAATTCCCAACTGATAATCCGTTGCAAACTTATACCAACTATTTGTGAGTCAGTATTTATTTATTATTCCCGTCTGATGTCAGTCGCTAATTCTGTGTCATGGTGTAGTGCGTGCCGCGCGCCGGCCCTAGCCGCGCCAGGCTCCCCACCCGGCGGCTTCCCAACATGATTCATCCATTCTTACGGTGACCCATGACACATGAGCGACCTTTCCAATGTCCAATACGGTATTTGCCGGGACGATAAAACCATCGCACGCTCATAAGCCGGACTACTTTTATCGGCCAATACCATTCCCATCTCATCCCAACCGCCTCACAAATCAACAATCCCCATCCCCACTACCACCCTCCCTCTTCCCCCCTCTCTCTGCATCGCGCTCGAGTGCTTCTCCGGCCCTGTCCAAACCCATATATAAGGCCTTGACCATTCCCTGGGTCTCATTCAAACTGCCACACGAATCACAACTCTTTCTCACGCATCACGTTGGCTCACACCGGGCATGGAAGAAATGAGGGCGGAGTGGCCATGGGCCATCCTGGCGGCGATTCCGGTCATCATGGACGCGGCGGCGGCGCACCTCACGCAGGGCGAAGAGCTAACCGCCGACATCACCGCACCACCGGGGATCTCCGTCGTCAAGTTGGCCTAGGGCTTCATCCCCGAGATCCAGGCCAACGTACGCCACCGCTACGTACATCGCCGCTGTCGATCTCTCCGGCCTCCTTCTTTTCTGCGCCAGCCACTTATGTGATGGTTTCGCCCACAACACATGGTTGGGCAGCACCATCGACCTCCAGGATACTCGTCGCGACAAGGGCAAGGGACAGAACAATGACGCGTTCTATCTCTATGATGCGAGTGCGGCCACCTCCACGACATTCAAGCTGCCAAATTGCATCGAGCCCGAAGTCCACATCATCCACCCAGGCAACGTCGGGCTCATCCGTCGTGACGACGGCTAGTTCATGGTAACCGAGCTCCAACCCAAGACCTGCACCGACGTCGCCGCTCTCTTCTGTTACGCGCTCGGATCCGATGCTTGGGTCAGGAAGCAGTTGAAGTATTTTCCAGAGCACCCTGAATGGGGCAGCGACGGATCTCCCACGCCGGGTAGCTGTGGTGGGTGGATCCCTTCGCCGACGAGTCGAACCTGCGGTTCGTCTCGCTCCCGCCGATGGAGCGTTGCGTGATCCGCAGCATCGCCAAGCACAAGAGTGGGTAAAATAGGCCTGAGGACCTGTGCACACTTGCCCAGAGAAGTCGAGTGCAAGTGTCCAATGGCAGGCTGATTTACATGCAGATCAAGTACGGCGACGACGACTACAAGCCCAGGAATATGATTCGCATATGGACGCTGGTCCCCAGACATAATGGTTCGTGTATATATTTTATAGAAACGTGAAATCAAAGTTGGGGATAAAGTAGCCAGAAGACACGGGAATAAGGGATCATTTCCAAAATCTTGTCTAGGCAAGGTATGCCCCATTTGCAAGATGGAACAGGGCATGGTGTGGAGGGCCTCGTTCCTTAACAAGAGCACGATGTGGTACTCTGAGGCCCCATGCTCGTGCTCGTCCACCCATGGGATCCCGAAGTGGTGTACTTGTGGCAAACGATGTGCACCCGGGAGTGGTCTGTAGGAGGATCTTCTCCATGCGATTGTCGGACGGGAGTGTGCGGAGTTGCGAAGATGATTTGGACCCGCCACCTCCGGCCTTGCAGTGCGGGAGTTCCCCTCGTCGCGCTTCCTTATGCCTGGGAGCTGCCACCGAAGCTTAACGTATGCCTCGTTCATGCCTATGAGCGCGCACATCTTGGCCTCCATTTGTTTTCCTCCCAAATCACACCTCTCTTTCCCACTGTTGTTAGACCAGGTGGTCCTTAATTTACTATTCAAATTTTCTTGCCTAGTGCGTAATCTTTCAATGGAATAATTAAATTGTATAATTAATGGGTATTCTCTAAACTATAATTTGGTAGGAAGTAAAACATTGAGTATTTTCTAACGAGTTTTTAATCAGCGAGTCAACATGTGTCATTTGTTTGTTTAGGTATAGAATTTTTAGTTGCATCAAGTGATAAAATGTAGCAAAGTTCTTCTTTACGGCATAAGTGCTACTATCTTTGCTTCAAGTTAGTTGTGGTAAATTGGTTAAAGAAGATGAGTTTGCATATAGAAATTGGTTAAATTGATTTACCATGTTGTGGGGACATGGCATCGTTCGGTGATCAGTTGCATTGTGTTTCTAGCATCATGACTTATTAGAATGCTCATACTAGGTCTGAAGTATGGGTCAAAAAGGAGCTCAAGTACTTCCCAGAACACCCCGAGTGGCGCAACACAACGGGGGATCTATAATGATTTTTATGTCTAGACAAACTAACAAATATAACCTAACAAAATCAAAATACTTAACATATTAACAAAATTTTCTATTTTTATAATGACTTATTACAGAAATCTCTAATTTATTTTATTATATATTTAATTTTGAGGTCTAATTTGACATAATGGAGATAGGGGAGTTTTGATAATACAATATAATGTGATGAATGAGATTTGATGATACAATAATCATCTATTTATATTTTATTATATCGTCATATTGTCACCATATGGCACAATCCAAAGCATACAAAACTAAATCTAGAATCATTTAGAAAAAAATCAATACTTTTATGTTTGAAGAAAATATCCAGCAAGGATCTTTCTATCTTGTCTTATTCCTATTTTATTTTTTTACTTATTGGTCAAACATAATACTACATAATAAATATTTAGTTCTACATATTTATATATTTCATAGGGTAAATTGCATCAATACTATTATAAAATTTCCACTTTGCAAAATTTCACTTTTCTATCTATGACATGTGGGTCCAGAGCACACATTTCATTGTTGCATGGGGTGGCATTTTTTGCGAATCAACAACTTTATAATGGCATGTGTATAATTTTCCTATTTCATATAATGCATGTGTATAATTTCACCATTAGTTCAGTTACTTTTTTTCAAGGGTTGTAATTTAGCGGCTATGAAATTGACATTATGGGAATTAGCCAACAGGAGGATGGACATGTGTATATGTAATGTGGGGCTCGGGAATTTTGTAGACTATATTTATATATTGGCTGCGGGTGATATTAACTAGTCGATTTTGGTGTTGTGCTGGTTCGAAAAAAAACTTTTGCACCAAAGCTATTGCTCAAACTAAACCTATGCACCGACCATGCCGGGCTTGAAAAAGCCCACTCCCACCAGAGCGGGCCCAAGCCCATCTCGGCCCAACCAATCGGGCTTCAAAAACGGGGCCAAGTCCAGCCCAACTACAATATTAGACGTTGTTTGTTTCATCGTTGAATAAAGTTGAGTTTTGTCATA